>JAPYYV010011999.1:4407-17539 GCA_030522625.1 Copidosoma aretas | reverse complement strand
AGGGCTACCTTACGGTCCCTCGGGCCTGCTTCGCAGGACCCTCGGGCCGCAAAATCGCCCTGGAGGCGATCGCACTTTTGTGACGAAAACTACTATTTTCATCTGTGCCATTTTTATGCGTGTAAGTGGCGCGACAAAGATCGGAATCATACGCGTATACAAATAAAGAAAAACATTATATAAATTAAAATAAATGAATATTACAAAATAAATCAGTGAAACAATCGCTTCTCAACTTTCAATAAAATAAAAAGCTAGTAGCAAAAAATTTATCAAAAATAAATGCGAAAGAGAAACATTCTGTGATGATTGTAAGAGAAAAACAAGAAGACGCTTTAGGATTGATTTTATCAGAATGAGTAATAGTCGTTTAGAGCTTAAGTACTTAATCCATTGAATTTTACTGTGAAAAAATATCCTTTCATACCTTTACGCACACGGATTCATATTTTATTTTCGTGTTTAATGTTTTTCAGTTTCCTTTTCGGTGTTTACATTAGATATACATATAGGTATTTTGTTTTGTAACAAGTTGGAAAAGTTGTTAAAAGTGAGTAGTCTACTAATCTCTGGATATACATTTTGGGAGCGCTTGAACAAGTTTGATACTTACGAACGGTTCAAAGGTATAAATGAACCAATCTTACCCTAGGGTACTTAAAAAAAAAGGTAGAAAATAATTTTTGTTTTAATTGTCAAGAATTCTGACAGCCTTAACATTTTCGAGCAAAAGGGATTGAAAGCTTGGAAAATCAGGCATGCCACACCTCGGAATCGGTAAAATTAATGGAGCACGATTTTCAAAAAGTGCTGGTTCGCCTAGCGCAAGAGCTTTTTGGCACAAACGTCAAGTAACCGTGGGTTGGTCAACATTTCCCTTTCACTCAACCATCATTGGAATTGCAAGTTTTTTACTATGATAAATGGAGAGCTCTCAATGGCTGCAGTGCAGATAGAGCGTTTGCTTTCCACCTGGAAGGCTCGGGTTCGATTCTCCGCTCCGACCACTTTTTTTTGCAGGTACATATATGTACTTCTGTAGTTTTTTCCCACATATGTCCTTGTTACTGTCATATAGCTCCTGGCTCCTATAATGCTTACCGTGCCGATGGAGCAGTCATGGAAACGGTGCCTGGCTCTGCGGCGTAATGCTACCGTGCCGACACTGCCGACAGAGCAGTAAAGGAAACGGTGCCTCAAATTATTTGTTCTCAAGAATACAGATTTAAAATTAATAACACAAAGATTTATTAATATGGTATACCGGAGTCACAATAATAAGTGATCCAAGGCCAATAAAAAGAATTCGAACAGGATTGGATGGACCTTTCGGCTTGGCCTTGAAAGACTAGTGATGTGTTTGTATTCTATTCTATAAGATATCCAATTATTTTGTCGTAATGACAGTGGATTCATAAATCAATTCATGACTGATGATCTAAATAAACACATAACGTACAAGGTATTTATTTCTATGTTACAATAGCTATAGTTCATACTGAATAAAATTATTTTCCATTTTATCATGAACATTTTCAGCCTGTCAGCATTTATTCTCGCAAGATAAAATATACTGTCCAAATAATTTTTACGATATTGCTAGATATATCGGAGGCAGCACTGTTGAGCAAATATTTCTCATAGACGAATTTGTCCACCTAGAAACAAAAAAGACTTCCCACTGTTATAGGATATGGTATCATTGACTGATTTTGTCCAGATTTTCGCCCTTTTTATACGTGCAAAAGGCGAAAATTAGTTTCTGCGCATGTGCAGTGGACAAAATTTAGTCAAAAAAACTCTTCTAAAAGTTGCGCACTACCCCCCCTGAGGGAGTAAGTAAAATTCATAAAAGCATAGAAAAAGCAGTCATAGAACATCTGAATGTTACGATTCGAAAGTAAATAGGTGTTGATTTATTAAAAAGAAGAAACTGTTTACGAATTTTTTTTTTTTATTTCTCCTTAAATTAATTACAAATATATCATTCATTGAACAAAACATATCTGTCGAGATCTTTAGGTTATTAATTTGACTATAAAATCATATGTACGTACCCAACAACGATTAGTCAAAGTATATTACAAAAATCAATGTAATTTATAGTATTAAGTAAAATAAGCTAGGTGCTTACATATCCAGAGTTGATTTTGCTTAGGGTATAAGTATTCTGAAGAAATGGTTTTATTATTTGGATGATTATTCAATTATCAAATATGTTTGTCTAAAAAATCTTGACAATGTGTTTTTACAGAAGCGGAACAGCAGTGTTCACTTACGCCATCACAGTCGGTTACTCCATTTTTTTTCGAAAGTCTATTCAGGCAAAGATACGATAATAAAAATAAATAGATAATACTGCACGATGATTACTGATTTGACAGTGTAAAAGAGGAAGGTCTACAAAATTAATTAAATGGAAGCTATCCAAGTAGAGAAAATCGTTAAAAAACCAATTTCGCGTTCATAATATTTGCGCGAAATACTGAACAAGTAAGTTCCTTAATCAAAATTAAATGTGTAAGGTCAGTAAAAAATTTCACATGCACCCTCACAATCGCGAGCTCGCGAAGGCTACAACACTTAGCTGTGACTGGTAGGTATTTTTGCTGATGTCCGTGTATTTTTAAATGGAGCCTGTATGTATAGATATACAAATTACACAGGGGGTCAATCACTCTAAAGGTGTCAATAACTGTACCGTTTACCCCTATTTGATTTTAGGATTTTTCCAGACTCTCACAAGCACTTGCATTTCAAAAGAAAATGAAAGGCCTGATTGACGTTTCTCGCGCCGGTTTGGACACAAGCTAGAACCGGGACAATCTCTGACCGGGTACAGCACAGAACGAGCAAGGTTAACCCCCGTAGAACAGCAATATTTTTTTTTATACAAATTTCTCATAAAATTTGTTATACGGTTGTATAATACGAACACATGCTTTGAGTGAAACACTATATTTAGAGGTGTGGTATAATAGATTGTAAAAAATTTGCTGACACAATGATTTGCTTACAAAAGCACTTTGTGCAAACTCAGTCTATTAGATTAGATGTTATGATAATGTGATCAATAAATCTAAGATTCTTTCTCAAAATTACTGAAGTCATTTAAAATTTACTTCTTCAATCAGCAGTAGGTACAAACGAATATATGAAAAAAATTCTCTTCACGGAGGTTGATACTGGAGTATTTTGAATACCTGAAAAAAATTACAATTTAATCTATTTATAAAATTATTCTTCTAATAATTTTAAAAAAAAATTTACATCTTAGCAGTGAACGCACCCAAGTTCACGTCATATATTTCATGCATAAAATTCAACACATTTCAAACTGTATCTCACCTAGTGCCATATTGATTCAAAATATTCAAACTTGCAGCAACAACCAACAGTCTTCAAAGCCCAATGACGATCGTTCCCATCACTCAAATTAACATAACATTCTGATTGTTCTCAAATATGCTTGTTATATAGCTACTATTTCAGTTTTTTATTTTAATATTTTTCTTCAGTAAAATAATCAAAGAAACTTGAAAGTAAAAATATTAGTATTTTATAAATAAAAAAACGGACGTCAATTGCATATATATTTATTCCAGAACATCAAAAGTATATTATACTAAAAATTAAGAACACTCCACCTCAAAGGGTTCGCAGCTTGAAGTTAAACATACATCTTTCAGCAATAAATATACAATCTTTCTCAACTCTCTTTCCATACTTGTCATCGGAGCTCAATTATTAATTTATTCTTCTTCCATGTTCCGACCAGTCTCAGCGCATATTCATGATTTACTCTATTTTAATATTTTTTCGTTTAACATTAAATATTCTTAAGATGATGTTTGACACAAGACCCATAAAAACCATCTCAAAGTGAAGAAAAAAAGTACATTATAGGTAATATTATGCATGGGGAAGGAGACACAAAATTGCAGTAGTGAGCTTAACAATCTCATTGATAAAGATATGATTTGCAAATCTTAAAAACATATATCTCTTAAAAAACTATGTAAGAGGTTTGTTGGTAAAAAAAGATATTGCAGCTAAGAACAATGCAGAATTATACAAAGATTATTTAAAAAGCGTAGACAAACGTACGCAACTATCTTTTCTCTATTTTTCAATATTTGTTTACAACAATCCAAAGTCTGTTTGTTAATAAAAAGAACTCGTGCGTTTAGAAACGAATATAATTTGTTATAGCAGCATGAAGGTGATTCTACAGATGGTTTTATTTAATTTCATTTCTCTTTTTTCATTCGCAATTTTATCGCGTCATTTGTATTTCTATGTTAATATATATGGGCGTCGAGAAAGAGCTCGATCTCTTAATTTTTCATATCCATGTTTGAATTTATTCGTTTAGTTTTATCAATTATATTCCAAACGCACACTTCGCAAAAGACTTTAAATTATTTTGCCACATCTTGAACACCTTATAGAACGTTCGCTTCAAAGAGAACCCATTCCTTCCATGACTAAAATCGATAAATATGTACATTTGTTGTCTTCCATTGCGTTCCAAATATCGTAACAGAAATGCGAAAATTCTGTAAGTGAATAGAAGAAATAGTTCTAACGTTGCGCATATAATTTTGTATTTCGCTTAACTTTCGTTCTTATGTTTTCTCGCAAGTACTTACATCCCACACATTTTTTACTATTTTGTTCCGTGAACATCTCAAATCGTGTGCGATAACCTTTCTGACAGAAACTTTCCGCCAGACTCGTTATCACACTCGACATTTCACACATATTATTCATCGTTATGTTTTATACAATGGCAAGGTCTCTGACGATTCTCAAGAGCAGTCTTATAAAGTTGGTATTTTATTGTATATTAAACACATCTAATCTCATCAATAAATAGTGATAAATTGTACAAATTAAAAAAACTTTGAACCATTTGATTATTACAACACGCATCTTTTTATTTTATTTTTTCAACGTACTTCATCCACAATAAAGTTCAAAACGATGATTTTACTATAGTATCATCATCATCACCAAAATTTAAAATTATACATTTTAAAAATGGACTGTATTTACAAATTTGTCACGATCGCTTCCAAATCGCTTTGCAAGGCATCTTTTTTTTATTTTGTTCGTTAATAATTTTTTTACTTATTTTTTTCATAAGTATTCCTTTCAACAAAGGTTTATTCGATTTTTTCACGTCACTTTTTTTACACGAGCTACAATATTAACTTTAATCTATAGAAACTGTTTTTAAAATATACTCAAGGCAAGTTTTTCACACTATTTTCCTCAATACTCAAACAGAACTCTTGATGCATGCATAATATATACTTTGCGCATTTGTCTCATTATTTTATTTTTCATCACAGGGAACCCGGTTTATTGACCATTTCGTTTTACTTTTATAATATAAATTTATAATGAAAATGCAAAAAGTTTAAACAGTAAAATGGCGATGGTTCGTCATCGTTCTCATTATTTTACATATATTGAGTTGTGACTGATTTATGGGAAAACCATTGAACATTATTCGGGACCCCCTCGCGTCTATTTAAACAAGTATGTTTACAATTATTATAATTAATAATATTGTATTAACGGTTTGGAAGAGACCGAGCTTTTTTGCATTAATCTTGCTCTCTTTATAATTATTTATAATATCATCACTTCAAGTTTTGTCTTTCTTATGCTAAAGTCTTCGTCTATGATTTAGACTGATGTGTGTCCAGTCTTTTTTTCATTTGGTTTCTTATTTTGTTCATCTTTTTATTTGTCTCATAAGACTTCACAATTTAACATATTCTCTCTCGCGCTTGTATTTTTCGTATAAAACATTCGATCATCTGCTCTTCAAACCCTATTTAGTATTTTTTTCATTTGTCAGAGTTTGGGCATCAAACGCACGTAGTTACATCTTTAGTTATTCCACAGTTTTCTTCCGAACTGGAAACTGTTGCCCATTCATGAAAGTATCAACATTTCATTATATAATTCACTCGTATCGTTTATTTTAGTCATTTTTATTCAGTTAACCTCTTGCGTCGCGTTCTTTTAATCTCTCGTGCTCTTGCTCTCTGATATTTCGTTCTCTCCTTCGCTTATACAAGTTATACTGTTTCTCTCTTTTTTTTTATTTGCTGCAAGTCATTTAACACAATTTTACAGCTGTGGAGCATGAATATCAAATACAACTACACGTTACTTTTACACAACAGTTAATTCAATTGTTCAGTAATAGTTACCACTACGTCAATAATATATTTTATGTATATATTCGTTATTCATTTATTCCTGAACTCCGAGGACTTACGAGCAACAATACACGGCTCACCGTTTTGGTTTTTCGACCGCTAATAAGTACTCACTTTTTTCGTTCCAATCGTCAGCTTTCAAACTAAATTAGTATTTTTTCATGTCACACTGACACATCCACTCACAAGCTCAAGTGATATCATCTCATGCTCGACTCAGTCTCTGATGGTATTAAAAAAACGACTATTCAACACCCTTAAGAGTTCAAGGCTGAGGGTGCCTCTACATGGACGTCTTAAAGTCTTAAGACTCCAAGCCCCCGGGAAGATTTGAATCATGTTTCAATTTTCTTTTCTCAAAATAACTCTATTAACTAAAAAAAATACTTGTTTACTGCCATCATCAAGCTATCGTAGTGAACGAGCGTTGATGTACTAACTTAAATTCGCAATATAATGCGTCAAACATTATTTTATAGTTTATATGTAAGTAAGGAACGATCGGTAACAAGGGGCGCTTCACATACCCTAACAAGTAAGGCAATAGCAAATGCTGAGAAAAAGACTTGTCTGGCTTATTTACTCTTGAATTATAGTAGTGTTTTACTAAAATAGTGTAAATGAGTGTTTTCCTTAATAATAGGCTTATTTTGAGGAATAAAATTAAAACCTAATTCAAATCTTCCGGGGGCTTCGAGTCTTAAGACTTTAAGACGTCCATGTACAGGCACCTTTAGACTTATACACCAATCACCAAGAATTTCAAAACATTGATTACACATTCAAACAAAACGCGTCGAGAGAAAAAAAGTATGTTATTTTATTTGAAAGTAGTTTGTAAATAATTTTTCTCTCGACGCGTTCGTGTTTTTCAAACAACACATAAATGAGCACATCACGTACAATATTATTTTTCAAATAATTTTATTATTGATTATTAGCAAATAAGAGACATTGCCGTGTTACCAAAGCAGATTGTACGAAAACACTACTTATATTTATGCCAGGATATACAATGTATCATTGATAATAATATACTCCTCGCCACCTTAGTTTGCTTTAAACATCTCTATTGAGTAAAACGTAGCAATTTGAAAAATGCTATTCTTTCACTGGCTGATCTCAATGAATAAGTAGTTTCTTCGTTATTACTCGTGAAAAGTAACGTGTGCAGGTTGGCTCAGTTTGAAAGACAACAGCTCCTAGGGTAAAAATGACTCAGACTCTTACACATCAGCAGATTTTCCAATTCTCTCTTCATTAGCTGAACTTTCATACCTCTCAGTTGCACACGCACTGCTCAACATAACAGCATTCCGTTTCTGGATCATTGAACTACTCTACTTAAGAGTCTACTTTCAAATCACGCGTTATCCAAGTTTTGTTTTTTCCTCACCAATTATAGAAAAAATCAATCGACGGGGGGGGGCACACCTTTCTCCGTAGATTCGCGTTTTCGATACTAAAATTACGTCGCGTGCATTTCAATTATCAATTCATGGAATATTATACCGAAAGGCATAATAAACAATCCTCGTGTTTTTAATTTACATTACCAATTTATTATGCTTTAGTATATATATATTTATATTGAACTTTGATCGAGCTCTTGATTTCAGATACAGATCCAAATTTACTCGCGCGTATTGAAAAGCAAGAATCTTTAAGGTGAAAGGTGCGTGGGCTTTGATACTACCAAAGTGATGTGATCATATAGGTATATAATCTATGTATCATGTCGACTGCACTAGACTCGACCTTTAGTCAAAATTCCATATAAGAGTGTGGAGTAAAAAAGACGTAACGTCTTTGCATTACTGCCACTCTTTTGAAAAAGTATGAATATTTCTCAATAAGCTGAACAAAATTTAATAAAAAAAACTATCATTGCAACAATTGTTGTGTATCAACATCGTCCTTATCAAGACTGATGCATAAAATATCTTTTTGTTAATTTTTATAAATGTATAAGGATCGAGTTAGTTAAGAAATAAAATATTGGGATAAAATGCTAAGGTTCCATTTATTAAAATATTATTAGTTGGACAAAGAAATCGTAAGAAAACAAATAATCGTCGATCAAATAAAAATTAATCGCACGTTGTATAATGCAAAAAAAATTATTTGCTAAAAAGCCCTACCCTAATTAAGATTATCATTGAGTTGTTTTTTTTCTTTTTCCTTTTTTACTTGTTTACTTTATTATGGTGAATAAAACTTGCATTACCAGCTAATGATGAAAGTCTACGGCTATATATGCTCAAGCATTTAAAGTTATACTCGCCTCACTCAGCTGTTACACTCTATCGCAACAAAATTCTCTCTTTCGCTACAGCAGCTCTGTAATCGTTCTGTATTGTATTCTCTCTTTCTCACGTCCTCTTTTACACTCACGCTGAGAATCTCTCCTTATCCCAAGCAAACACAAAATACTCTCATATAATATTTATTTGAAACTCATAAAACACGCTCACTTGTTATTCAATTTTACCTTTTGATCATTTATTCATCTTCTTTCTACCCCCCCCCCTCTCTCTCTATACATTTCACATTTTAAGCTACTCTCTTTCTTTTCCTCTAAAATAAACTATATTTTCTCATATAATTCATCCATCTACATAAACATCTATGTAATTCATATTCGTTTTCTCGTGTAATAAGTAACTGCCTTCGAATACGGCATGAAGTATTAAATATATCAAACACGCTGCAATAATAAACTTCCAATAAAATGAATGTATACACGCTGCACTATTTTACCATTATAAATATTGTTACTTTTTTTTCTCATATGTAATTTGCTTTTTTTCAGTTCTAAACATTTTACTTTCTCACGATCGCGAAACACTAATACACACTCAACGTAATAATAATCTTATTTCAATCCGTATTACAATAATATATTTCGATATTTTATCGTCGTTATTATACTATTTAGCTTTCAGGTATTTAGACTTCACTTGCCGCATTTTTATTCGTTCACATTTTTTCCTACGTTTTTTGACTAATGCGTTAATTATACATGTATCGTCATTTTCATCGGCGAGCAGTTTGACTTTTTCGCAGTTTTTTTACGGTATAATCATAAAACTGTCAGACATGCGCGTTCGTTTGAACTTTTGATTAAAAAAATAATAATATTAATTAAGATTCATATTTGTTCATCATCTTATCCTCACGTCAGTTTATCATCGCCTGCATACAGAGTTTCTCTTCCGTTTTTCTTCTTCTAATTTGTTTGTTACAAACACGTGTTAATTGAAATTTTTTTCACTAGAGAAAATTGTGCTGCATAAAATCTAGTCAAAAGCTAATTACAAACATTGTAAGAGAGAGAGTATCATCATCATCATCATCATCATCATCATCATCATCATCATCATAATCATTTTTTTTGTAATAATCTCTTGTAAAAATTACGTGAGCTTGGAGATTGATTAAGTGTTAGCGTGTGTAAACCTGTGTATGTTCATAGCAACGGAGTCTGTGCGATTTTCGATTCGCCTCCAGTTTGTCTTTTTTCTCGAAAAAATATCATCCACGTGAAACAATACGGAAGGCAAATTACTGTAAAAAAAACTTGAAAAAAATTTAAGTGATGTGCGCACACTTGCTCAAGAGGAATCCATCAGCTGAAGATCAATCATGATACATCGACTGAATTTGTATAATTACGATGTACATGTCTCCATTCGTTGACTTTCCACAACTAGTCAAGAGTAGTTTAAAAAAAATCTACATACATCAGTATCTAACGCTCAACACATACAAATGATTTCTGTGTATATTCAATTCTGTGTGTAAGTATGTACAATAAATACATACTTGTTGCTGGCGTTGCTGCGTTCTTTTGTGCAAGTGTGCGTAGATGACATTATAATGGTTTATCATTAAAAAAAAAAAAACAATGACAAATAATAAATGATAATATTAAAAGAAAACAATGATAAATAATTTTAAAAAAACCTGCATTGGACGCGTGAAAAGGAGAGAAGAAGAAGCTGGAAGATAAAGAAGAGCGGAAAGTGGTAAACGCGTGAATGTATAAAATACTATACATTCGACGCGTACGACTTTCTACTCCCTCTTTGCATCATCTTTCTTTCTCTCTCGCTCTTTCCTTGCTACCGCTGCTGTAATTGCGCTCAGACTCCGTGGCTATGACGACGAGGCGTGCTGGTTGTTGTAGTATTTGTGGCTACTGATGCTGTTAAATTTGGGACTCTGGTAGTAGCGGGCCTGATTTTTACGAGTAGACTCCGAGCCCCGGTAGAATTTACTCGTACTTAAGAAATGTATTCGACTTTGGCTCCCGCTGGGCCGGGTGGTTCTGCCAGGCACCCTGCGAGGGATTGTTTGAATTGTTGGGCCCGGCAGGGCCACCCGAGTTACCGCCACCAGCGTCGCCGCCCGCGCCACCGCCAGTACCACCGCCGCCTCCGCCACCGCCGCCACCCTGATTCATCCAGCTGAGGAAGCCCGAGTTGTTGCTATTACCAAGGTTGTTGTTGCCTGACGGTGGCTGTCCTGGTGGTCCCGGTTGGTTGTTGTAGCCTTGATCGTTTCCCTGGTTCTGGAGATGATTGCCGATGGCCAGGCCCCAACTGGCCTGGTTGAGCGCCGCCGCGACCAAGGCCGGATTCATCGGCAACGCTGACAGATTAAGGCCTCCCATAGCCAAAGGGTTGGAAATCCCGGTACCCTGGCCGCCACCGTTGTTCTGGCCCGTGATGCCCAGCGCCTGGAGATTGGGCATGTCGAGGTTACCGCGGTTGCCCTGTTGGCTCCAGCCGTTCGGGACCATGGTCGTGCCCGAGTGGCCCATGTATCTGTTACCTTGGTAATTACCCTGCATGTTATTGTCGATGGGGCCTCCCGACATCCCGCGCCCCCGCATGTTAGAGTTCATATTGTTAAAGTTCGCCCGGTTATTCCCGTCCGACTTGGGCGCAGCGTTGGACACGTGAACCGAGACGCCCTTGATTATGTGGTCCTCGCCGCAGAGCGACTGGGCTACTTCGGGATCTAGGAATGTCACGAACGAAAAGGCGCGGAAGGGCTTCGGGATGAAGACGTCCGTCACCTCGCCGAACTTGCTGAAGTAGTCGCGCAGGTCGTCGGCGGTCAGATCTTCGGTACAACGTCCCACAAAGACCTTGCACGGCACTTGCTGTATCATGCCCTCCTGGGCCAAAGCGTCAACAAAACATTTCACTATCAATCTACTCTTCTTCGGCTACGCGCTCTCATTTTATATACATATATATTACATGTTTATTTATCCCTCTGTGTATGTACACACATATACAATACTATACATACATTTACTACTCTTATCATCCCTGTTGGTACTTGGATAATATCATTTATTATGCGTTCAAATCCAAAGTATAGTATCATATAGTACATGTGTGTAATACTGGTGTGGTACCAACTAGCAAATAAGTTTAATTTTTTTTGTAGAGAACATTTAAGAGACCAAACGACTGCAAGCAGAGTTTGCTTGGCGCGATTTTCTAGAGTAAGTGAAGCAAATGTAGATTTTATTACAATAGCTTTCTTCTTCATCTTCTTCCCGATGTAGAGTGTTGTCTTTGCAAAGGAATAGTTAAAGATTACATAATTTAAACTACGATTCAACTTAACAGCTAAAATGTCAGTATACTAAATTAAAATAATCAAATGTAAGTATTGAAGTTTTACATATCAATATAAAGTGTACAATTATACACGTCACGTAACATCGATTACAATTTTTATTTCATCAATATTTCGATTGGCTATCATTTTGTATTTACAAATGTACAAAAATATATACATCTACTACCACAGACATGGTAATCATCAACATTTTAAAACAACTATATTCAGTACGTTCATAATTGACATACACTATTTTCTGCATAATATCAAAATTATCTTTTAAAAGTGCACATATAAATAAGTAGATCCATACGATGATGTTAAAAGTGGGAAACCAAAAAATAATCATCAAAAACTTAGTGTAAATACTGATGAAAAAAAAAAAAAAAAATCTGAAAGCAAACTTTAAACAAACAATATCAATTTTTCCGTTACGTGAAACATAAAAAACCGAATTGTTTTTAAATGAATCACATGTACTCTGATACATTGTAAAAAGTTTCGACTATTCATTATTTCCATACCACTAAGTAGTGTTCACGAATTTTTGCTCAATCCAATCTGTAATTGTGTCAAGAGTCAATTTATAGGAATGAAAGTAGGTCACACTGGATGCATCTTTTGAATTTTTTGAATAGAATAGATCAATCAAACACAACACTATCATATTTTTGCAACACCACCATATATTGCAATCAATCTTTATAATTCATACATCAATTATCATCATAATACACTACAAATATATGCTGATTTTTTTACTTTACACAGTTATTAAGATTAATGCAAATTTTATATCCATTGTGTAGACAGACTACACAGACAAGCTTAAGACGCTTTTCTCAAACGAGATGATGCTACACTACACATGTATGATTATTTGTTCGTACATCTAAAAATTAGCAAAAATTATAGTTATCTCTGTATTCCGCACATGATATTTTATACAGAATGTTAAGAGCCAATGATAAAAGAGTCGCACACGAATCGAAATTTTAATTACACGCCTACTAATTCTCCCTGCAGTTCATCATTGGTCAGTATTAAAATCCACAAAATACATGTACAAATTTGCTTTGAATGCCAAAATATTTATATGCTTGTCGGTTGTGATAAAAGAAATCCTCAAATGTATCCAAAATAGCCTTAAACGTAAGCCGTTGTTTTCGCGACAACCAACGAATTGCAAAGTAGGTTGTTGTATCCAACAAATTCGTACATCCACGGACAAGAAAAAAAAAAAAAAAAAA
>JAPYYV010011998.1:0-12387 GCA_030522625.1 Copidosoma aretas | reverse complement strand
GGGGGATTACTTCGAAGGGGACAACATAAATATTGATAAATAAATAAATATTTTTTCTTAAAAATACAAAGTCACCTTACTTTTTGAACACACCTCGTATAGCTAAATTTACCTAACTCACCGAAATATATTGTCTATCCCACGAAATTATTATTTATTTAACTTAATGACAGAGAAATTAATGGGTCATGTTAAGATTAATCTTTATGCATATTCTTACTAAGATATATAAATATTTCACTTGTTAATATATACGAAAATTTTCAATACCTCATAACATATCATCGTGTTGATGATTTATTTGAAACAAAGAGCTTGTCATGAAGAATATAGGTTGAACACTATTTGTAATAGAATAATTTTTGTCTAATCAATATTTGAGTTTTTTTAGTATAAAAAAGTAAAAGCCAACGGCATTAATATCGTCTGTGAAGTTGGCATGCTACTTCTACACAATAGTATCGTATTTAGCTCATAAATTAGGCAGTTTTTTTGCACTTTAACTACCAAATTTGCAATCGTTAATTTAAGCAATATAAATGGGTGCAGTGCTAACTTAACACAAAGCTGGCACTGTATCTACATATACAACAAGAATAGAGCTATTGCAAAACTCTACATAGGCTTAGAATCTTTAGTTTCTTAGCATTTTTTAAAATATCCTATTGCCGATTTTGCAGCCAATTTTTTATTTTCTTTGAACTTGATGTAGTGCTAACTTGATACGAAGCAGGCACTGCATATAACAAGAACAGATCTGTTTGCGAAGCTGTGTATAGTCTTAGAAATTGCAGTTTTTCAGCACTTTTTCAAATAACCTATTGCCAATTTTGCAGCTGATTTTTTTGTTGCTTCCTCATAAACGAGGCTTTATATTGGTCAAAAAAGTTTTCTGAAGGATATGTCAGAAAGGTTTTTTTTAGTGTTTAGAATAAAAATACATCATTTTAAATAATGTCTGTATGTGTGTGTGTGTGTGTGTGTGCGTTAGCCCGCGCATGTAATCATTCATATCTCAGAAACCATCCGACCAAATTCAATAATCCAGGGCTTGAAATGTTTCGTTTTATATCCTCTTAGCGGCTCAGGATAAATTTAAGTTTCATACAATAATATGCTTCATATAACAATTTTGGATGATTAAAAAAACATTTTTTTTTTATTTAAAGTGAAAAATTCTGAATTAAGTATATCAATATTTCTATCTTATCAAAGCGAAAAATAACTTTATTTTACATTTGCAATTATCTCGCTACGTAATATCTTGTCATTCATATTGAAATAATAATTGTTTTTCGAAGGAATAATAAATATTTTCGAAAAATCAGTTATATCCAGGGATCTGATCCAAAAAGTTAAATTATCCAGAGCCTCAATTTTTTAAATTTTTTACCATCAAATCGGCCCAGGAAAATAATCTAATTTCTAAATTTCGAAAAAGTCATAATCGCGATTTTTTTGTAATCATATTTAACAAAATAATTATATTTGATAAAAGGTCAAATTTATCATTTTTTTTTTTTGTAAACATAATGAACAAAATAAATATATTTTATAAAAGGTCAAATTTATAATTTTAAAATATTCTTATTCGTTTTTTTTTTTTTTAATTAAATAGGTGTGACCGCTCAAAAAGAGTATATTAATTTTATCAATTTTTTTTTCCATTTTGAGTTCATCAACATTAAAAATCGATGTTTTTGTTAAAATTTGTCTTTCTTTTAACGTTGTTATGGAACATTTAAAAAATCTGAATGGCCATGCAACATACAAAAAACGTTTGTAGATAAAGACAAATGAATATTTATATGAGAGCTTGTAAGAGTATAAATAACAATACTAATAATCATGTATATCTCAACATATCCTGAAGGGGGGGGGGGGTCAGGCCAAATTTTACTAAATCTAGGGGACAGGGAAGGTTATTACAAATCTCACGAGATTTTTTTCAACAAATAAATTATGATCGTATAATAAATTTATGATAAAAAAGGATCTTACGTTAATTACACTTGTTTTTACGCTGAATATAACTAAAAATAATTCGTTTTCTGACAGATTTGTTCGTGGCAGAATGATTGTATGTACTAATTTTAGCTTTGGTTTCCATTATTTATATTATATTTGCTTAAAGCTAATATGCAATTCTACAGTACTAATTGTTTCTTTGAACGATAATCCTTTATTTACAACAATGACTAACGTTCCTGAATCGATCACAGATTGAGAATTTTCGATATGTGCAGTTGGACTGTCATCAACTAAATCGGGCGTAAAGGGTTACTTAGAACTAGGAGCTTGTGTTATTTACTAATTATCTATTTATCACAAACATTAGCGCGGTGAGTTATTCGGTTTAAGTAGTTTGGTTTAACGTTTTCGAGCTTAGCGTACTTATTGGGTCACCAGATAAGTATATAGACGTTAAAACGGCGCACAGTGGGCCAACAAGGTTTTTTTTGTCCAAAAATCAAATACCTCAAGAACGAAGATAGATAGCAAGAAAATTATTTCTGGAGCGTGTTTGTCATTGAACGTAGAATATAGAAAAATCATAGAGAATCGTCTTAAATGGTTTTCTAACCTACAAAATCTGCTTGAACGATAGATTTTTTCACGAAAAATCAGAATGTGGCTCAAAAAAAAACTGAAATATAGTCCTGGGTAAAAAAGGAGTTTTTTTAATATTTTTGTGCCAAACATGATATTTTATAATTATCTGAACCCCTGAAAATTCTTAACATAACATCAAATTTTCTAAAATGTGGATATATGCTACTTCAATGTATTATTAGATATTCAGCTAGGCCAAAAACCCAGATAGCCAAAAAATTCTTTATGGAATAACTTTTTCACTTGATATAGACTTCAAAAAAATATAATGATGTATGTACGGCTCTTTTTTAACCTCAAAAACTTGTTTAAACTCAGATTTTTACGCAAAAAATTGAAAAAACGGTCAAAAAAATTAGATATAATCAACGTCAGACAAAAAATAGGTATTTTTTTATGTGTTTGCACTTGTGACCATATATTTTTTTCCTTATAGCTACTCGACATAGCCTAAAACAAACTTAAAAACCCCAAATATTTCATTTTATTTGTTTGGCTAATACGTAGCTCTAAAATATCTTAATACATCATTGAAATTCTTTTTACGTCATGGTTACTTATTGGAGTGTAATAAATCGTTAAGACTACTTATGTAAAGCAGCTTACTAACCTCAAAATGTTCTAAAAGTTTGGAGTTTTTTACTAAAAATAAAAAAAATGGTCAAACATTTATAAATACTGAAATTTCGACAAGAAAAATATTCTATGTTCATTTTGGCACTGAACACAATATATCATACGTAATTTCACCGTTTCAGTTACTTTATGTAACCTCAAACAAACAAAAAATGGAGTACACAATTTCGTTTGATTCATAAACATGTAGTTTTACATTTACTTTAGCTAGCATAACAGTTCCTTATGGTGATTTTTTTTACTGAATAAATGGTCTGTAAGTACTACAACGAGTCTCATGATACAGTTTTTTCTAATCTTAAAAACTTTCTCTTCATTAATCTTTCTGGTATCGTGATAAATTCCGATGTTTATATACATTTTGAATGAAAACATTATTTTTTAATAATGGAAAAAAATTTCCATCATGTCTTTATATATTTTAATGAACTTTCTTGTAAATCACGTAATTCATGCTCTTTCAATCTTTTTTCCACAAAAACCATGGATATTTTTGGATCTGATAAATACACTGCCCTGTTGAATGTATCTAAAATTCGATGAGACCGTGAATCTTGACAAGAGCGCTCTTCCAAAAATGATCTGTAAATTAATTATACATTGAATAGCATCTTCTGAACAAAATGTTTACAGAATTTCTAATAATTATCTAATTTTATGTGGTCATGTACCTGTAATATTTGTGCCAAGACTCGCACGCGTCCTCGGAATAATATGCCATTGGTATATCGAATCTCCTAGCTATTTCACATCCATGCATTAAAAGTTTGTGTACTGTAGGACTGATATTTGACCAGGTATAAAGCGTATAGTTTAGATTATATGTTTGTGTACAAAATATTTCAAATTCATCCGATTTTAATTGTTTTTTGCTTTTAAATCCATGGAGAATAGTTGCTATATTTGACACTAATGTTTTATCGACACCAATTGTTTTAGCAAAAATCAATGATTCTTCAAAACATCTGCTAGCAAGGTTCCCTATATTGGTCGATCCATGACCTTAAATGACTTGATCTACTCACACGTTTAACATTATACGTAATTGTTCCTTTACTTTTTCTGAACGTTGGTCAATACTTTGTGGGAGGTATTAAAAAAAAATTAACAATCATTGGGTGTATGCAAGTATCAGGTTAATATGTTACGAGATCGTCTTGATGAAACTTTGATAGTTTCGAGTGACTGTATGTAAAAACAAGACAGTTGAAATTTCTTATTCGTCTCATGATCAATCGATAGGCACTTCAAATTCTTTTGCTACATAAAGGTTAGTCTTTAATGTATGAAAAAAATTTAAAGGTGCTTCCTACGGCAACAAATTTAGTTAAATAACAGTGCTTTACTGGAAAATTTTATGCAGGATTTTAATATCACACCTTATACTAGAGCCAGATAGACGCATGGACTGTCCGAGTGCACGGTGGTGTTTGTTTTTGCTCCAATTTGCCATTGTGTATACTGATCATCTTAGTATTGATCGTCTGAATTTCGAGGTTAGACAGCTACAGCAGCAGGCAGCCAGACATCTACTCTCTGCCTTCCCCTCCAACCCACGTAATCCTATAGCTATATGCTCTTCCAGGAGAAATTTTACCGTTGCCATACAGTAAAAAGTATAGTAAATTCAAGATAAATTTCAGATACCATAAAAATTACCGTGAACTACGGTAAAAAATCCTGTATCGCTTTGGTAAAAATTCACGTATCCACACAATATCCCAGGATTACCGTTGCTTTTACGGTGAAAATTCCAGTGATTCTTTTCTGCGTGTATATATATAAATACATATATATAGATATATAATTAAGGAGTTCTCACTATACTATTTATAAAATACATTAAAAGTATTTCAAAGAAATATTCTGCTTATTAGGCGTTTTTAGGTCAGGTTAAAGACGTCAAGTTACTTTAGGGGTTGGATCAAACACAATATATAATTTTATTGGCCTAAATATCATTATTTTTATTTGTTTTACCAGTTAATCAATTGTTAGTTAAAAAATCAGCTCTTAGAGCAGCTCTTGAGTTTAAAAAGCTGCTTTATATGCATTGTTTTGATTTTTTGTATTTTTGTAGAACTTACCGTGAGGCTACCAAAAATATTTTGCTGCCGTATAAAGATATTTTAGAGCTATGTATCGATAAATTAAGCGACACTGAAAATTCTGTGTTTTCAGGTTATTTAGGTTATGTCGAGTATTTGTTAGAGTTGGATTAAGAACGATGTATTGTGTTTTGTGCAACAGCATACATAAAATATTTCATAGTCAAAATGTGATCCTTATTATTTGATTGACCAGTTTTCTGTTTTTTGTGGAAAAGTCCCGATTTGAAACATATTTAAAGGTTAAGGAGCTGCTTTGAATGAATCGTTTGAATTATTTAAGGTTCTAAAACTAGTAACTATAACGATACAAGAAAAATTTTGATTCTATTGAAGGTGTCTTAGAGTTACGTATTAGCAAAACGAATAAAATGGAATATTTGGAGTTTTTAAGTTGTTTTAGGCTATGTCGAGTAGCTATAAAGAAAAAAAATATATGGTCTCAAATGCAAACATATAAAAAAATACCTATATTTTGTCTGACGTTAATTATTTATAATTTGTTTGACTCTTTCTTCAATTTTTTGCGTAAAAATCTGAGATTGAAAAAGTTTTTGAGGTTAAAAAAGAGCCGCACATACATCCTTATATTTTTTTGAAGTCTATATCAAGTGAAAAAGTTAGTCCATTTTTTGGCTATCTGGGTTTTTGGCCTAGCTGAATATCTAATAATACAATAAAGTAGCGTATTCCCACATTTTGGTAAATTTGAGGTTTTGTTAAGAATTTTCAAGGGGTCAGATAATTATAAAATATCATGTTTGGCACAAAAATATTTAAAAAACTCCTTTTCTACCCAGGACTGTATTTCAATTTTTTTTTTCGTGCCATATTCTGATTTTTCGTGAAAAAATCTATTTTTAGCAGATTTTGTAGGTTAGAAAACTATTTAAGACGATTCTCTATAATTTTTCTATATTCTACGTTTAATGTCAAGAACGCTCCAGAAAGAATTTTCTTGCTATCTGTCTTCGTTCTTGAAATATTTGATTTTTGGACAAAAAAAACCTTTTTGGCTCACTGTGCGGCGCTCGAGTGCTCGGCCAATTAGATAGTTATTAAATAGTAAATATTGTAGTGAGAATATGTGTCATCGACGCACATTTCTATGCACAATGTATTTTGAATCATATGAGATTTTAGCAGCGTTCACTGTAATGATTGCGGACACTCACTGCTCTCTCGCGTATGGTATTCTTAGTCCTCCTTGAGTTTGAGCGATCGGTGAAAGTTTCGTTGTCGTGTCACTGTTATATTCGGACAAAATAAGTGATCAACAATTTTATGAGGCATGTTACATACAAGACCAAGCAGTGCCGTCAGCAAGAAATAAATAAGTTGCAAGTAATTTTTTCCAGATTTTGTTATTAAAATTTTTCTCGTTTTTGTGATCTTATATTTTAAGTATTAGTTCCTATAAGTATTTTGTTCCTATTTTATATATATGTATACATATGTATCTGTGTGTATGTATGTATATATAATAGAATATATAACTGTAAAATCTTAGTAATCAAAGGTCACTTATTAAATTTTAGATAAGTAATGACAGTCTTCTCATTGCATGACAAATATTGTTTATGAATTTAGACTCCTAGCGTAAAAACAAATATTTACAAAATCTCGCGTGAGATTTGGGGAGGGGGTCTTGCCATATATCACCATATCTCATCAAGGGGCAGGAGGGGATCGAAAATTTGCCTTAAACGGCTCACGCAATTTGTGAACGCCTCCTTACGTCTAAAAATAAATTATCCATTTTATCGATACTTTTTTTTTATTTCGATTTTATTGATTCTAGACAATTTTTTGATTAAAAATTTGATTTTTTTCTTTTTAACTTTGTCATATAATATTTTGGATTCGATAATCGGAAAAATTATTAATTTTTTTACAAAATAACGATACCAGATAAAACAAATAGAAATTTATTGGGATCTATGTGGGTATGTGACTGTATACTATCAGTTATATTTATTGCCGATTTTTATGATTCTTGTAATATATTTTTTTCGATAATATTAATTGTTTCAAAATTATTCGCTACTTTCCTGTTACATATTGCTTATTTCCTTTGTATGCGAATTTGTATGCGACAAAAACAAAAAATGTGTGAAAGATTTAGGGTTTTTTTTCATTTTGATATTGTTAATTTTCAATAATTATTTCTTTAAAAAGTTTATTCGTACCCTTCTTATCATTATCTCACGATCCTCTATGTCAAATAATATCAAATATTTCTTAAATCTGTACAATCAAAAGTATTATAATAATAATGGTATCTATAAGTATAAGTGTAAGAGTCCCCCCTCCTGGATTACGACTTACTCTATCACCGGTGATTTTTGTTTATATTTGATAGAATCAACAGAATTTTTTATGCAAATTACCAATCCTTATTTTTAGTGCCGATTTTTATGACCCTTTATTAGCCAAAACCTTAATATTCTTGCTCTCTAAAGTTACATACAATCCAACATCTTCTGTCAGCGTTACTAAGCTGAGTACCATTTTTTTAAGTAATGTAGATAAGTTTCTAGCTCTTTTATTTTGTGTTTGGTGTAGTATATTTGTGTTGTTAAAATTAATTCTCTTAGCACTTTTCCCTCACCATAGCAGAGATTAGTAGAAGGATTGCTGACGCTAATTTTAACAGGCGTGCCGACTTTAAGCCGCTGATTCAAGCGCTCGGTCGTGGCCAACGCTGGTACCAAGGCGCACATCTCGTCGATCGGCGATGACGTAGTAGCCAAAAGCGTGCGCCTACGAGAGCGAGAGAGAGGAGTAGACATGTGCACGTTGGTATACAAGAAGCTGAAGTAGCGGAGAGGAAATGTATATACAGTTGGGTGCGCCTGTGAGTGCGAGAGAGAGGAGTAGGCATGTGCTGTATAGGTCTACACGGAGAGGAGAAAGGAGGGGAGATGCGTCCGTTTATATGTATGTATATAGGCAAGGTACAGCTGAGCGCGGAGCAAAACCGACCTAATGTGCGAGTGATAATTGCGATTTATTTCTTTTACTATAAGTATGCATAGCACTCTCCAACTTATATATAACTGACACGCTGTTATACAATATTTTACGCATCAACCTGTTGGAAACAATCGATTATCTCTTTTAATCTAGATAGTAATCAACTATCTACAGCCTAAGCGCTGGAGATTTCCAATGATCATATGCCACTTGGATGTATTAAATACCTGATGCGTTGCTAGTCCAGTTGGTTTGTGCGAATTAACTCCTTGAGTTTTTTTGCGGTCCAAGGTTCGAATCCCGCTCGACTAAAAATTTTTTGCAATCTTATCAGTCTATTTAAATTCTGTAAATTATTTTCACCATTTTTAATTCATTTTATCCACTATTCACGTAAAAATATATTACTTTATGATGTTTTATTAATATCTGAACAATAATCAAGGTATGGACAGTATTACCTTGAATACGTATTACGTACAAGAGTTTGTATCAAAGATTTTTTTTGCTTTCAAGTGCAAACCTACATAATAGACGAAAAATTTTTTTCTACTTACACCTTGACTCACACTAATATATTATTTACTCCTTTAATGTTGTTAATTAAAAATAACGGGATCTGCGTTTTCCAGTCCAAGATTTAAAAAAAACAATAATGAATTGCTGAACAATTTTTCCACAAAAATTGATGTTTGTTAGTAGATAATAAAAGTAACACTAAATACATCTTGTCAATTAATCAATAGAAAAGACACCAACGTGTTATTTTGCAGTGGGAATCATAATCTAAAATTAACAAAAACCAATTTTGTTGGGTCAAAACTCAAAATATCATATTAAAAACATACAATTTACATGAGAAAAAAGTCAGAGGCACAAAAAAAACTCACTTTATTCAGTATCGAATACAATCACTGTAATTCGAATACAATTTACTTATTTACAAACATACATATCTTTTAACACATCCTTTTTACACTTTTATTTACATTTACTGCGTCGTTTCATTTTATTACAAAAAAATTATCGATTAATACTCTAAGGTAGAAAATCCGTGATCTTAAGTAATCAAACGAGTGTACACGTTGTTTATCGAATTATGACGGTCTTCTCAGTTATGGCTGTACGTGTTTTTTGTAATGTGACAAATTTTCATCGATAAACTTGAGATAAACTGACTTTCATTCCGTCCCTTCACCCCATAATTTGAAAAAACTACAATTAAGTAGAAATTCTCAAGATTTGTCCAGTATTTTTTATAAAATTAGTTTGATGTGTTACTAATGTCTTTACAGCTGTTATTGCTGTAACCCACTCAAACTTATGTTGAACAACATATTTCTAACTTAATTAGACAGGGGGTCAGTTCTACAGAGACCGATTCTACACGCAACGCTTTTGATACATCTATATATATGCAAAAAGCATTGCGTGTAGAATCGGTCTGTGTAGAACTGACCCTATGTTCATAACAAAAAAATGTTGGTACTGACCACTTTTTGAGGTTAGAAAACCGTTTTTTAAAATGATACATCATATGACTGCATCGTCTGCCGATTAAGATATAAATTTCAAACAGATGAATTTGTCTATGTGTAAGGATTTCAGTAATATACCATTTCAAAACAATAGAACTCAATTTTTTCTCTTGATATGTCTGTTTAGGTTATGTTGATCAACTGAAAAAGTATAAGTACATGGAACTAAGTAACAGATGTGTTGATCAAGACTGTTGTAGGCTCTACAGTAATAATTGCGTGAGTTTCAGACACAGTATTGAATTAACTGAAAAAATATAGGTATTGAATAAATTTTTAGGTTAGGACAAAGTTTTTAAAACATCATATTACATAACTGCATTGACTGCTTATCGATGTATGTATTTCAAAACGAACTTAAACGTCTATGTGTATAGAATGTAATGATGTACCATGTTAAAACAAAAAAAATTAATTTTTTTAATTTACACGTCTATTGAGGTTATGTTGAGAAAGTGACAGACTACAAACTACAAACGAAAGAGAATACTTCAACTTATTACAAACTTTCACAGACTCTACAGTAAGGATACAGTAATTAATTTAAGGGACAGTATTAAATTTTCTAGAAAAAAAAGGTATTAAATAATTTTTGAGGTTAGCAAATGGTTTCCAAACATATTGAATAACGTTACCGCATCCTCTGTTTAATGACAGATGCATCTCTGACAGATTTATGCGTCTATATATAGATAGATTTTAGAGTTGTACCATTTTGAAACGGAAATTACAATGATTTAAATTATTTTAATTTATACGTCTTTTGAGGTTATGGTCTGCAAATGTAAGTTCTTAAATGCATATATACTAGTAATTTATACGTCATGGTATCATAATGAAAACATCGAAAGCCCCATAGCATGTATTGTTCTTGTTTAAAACTAGTTTTTCTTCATATTTGAAAAAAAAATCGTATTCAATTAAATTTTGGAGGTTAGAAAATGATCCGACACTCTTTTAAATAGTTTTTCTATATTTTACGGTCACTCACCTATAAGCTCAAAAAAGAATTATCGGCCTGGCTACTTCCATTCTGGAGATATTTGATTTTGAACAAAAAAACAGCAAAAATGCCCACTGTGCTTTGCCTCCTGCTCCTTCACCACAGGCTACCGCCTCTGAATCCCGCACAACCTCTGTTGTGAATTATTTTTTCGTATTAATCATACATGAATAGACTAGCACAAGTTTTACTTAAGTATAAAATTGCGTGATCAATAAGAAAGTATGCATATGTATTCAGAGCCAATAGGTGTCGAACGTAGTGTTAAAGTATTATTAATTCAGTAGTGAAAAAAAATTATGTAACTGGAATTACTTTAAGCATTAATCAATTTTCCACACACATATCATAAAAAATCTTGTACGCAACTCGTGCGGGACGATTCTCGTACTCGTGTAATTGACTTGCACTCGTGCCTGATGCCGGTAACTCCTGCCGTTTTGATCATAACTCGTGCTACGCACTCGTATGATCAACTGGAACTTGTTCCCGGCAACTCCGGCCACTCGTGCAAGTCAATCACTTCTCGTGCGGGAAATCGTCTTTCCCGCACTTGTTGCGTAAATAACTATTTCAACATGGGTTGGAGTGGGATACAGCAATAACAGCTGTAAAGACATTAGTAGCAAATCAAACTAATTTTATAAAAAATACTTGACAAATCTTGAGAATTTCTACTTAATTTTAGTTTTTTCAAATTATGGCGCGAAGGGACGGAATAAAAGTCAGTTTATCCGAAGTTTATCGATGAAAATTTGTCACATTACAAAAAACACGTACAGCCATAACTGAGAAGACCGTCATAATTCGGTAAACAACGTGTACACTCGTTTGATTACATAAGATCACGGATTTTCTACCTTAGAGTATTAATCAATAATTTTTTTGTAATAAAATGAGACGACGCAGTAAATGTAAATAAAAGTGTAAAAAGGATGTGTGAAAGGATATGTATGTTTGTAAATAAGTAAATTGTATTCGAATTACAGTGATTGTATTCGATACTGAATAAAGTGAGTTTTTTTGTGCCTCTGACTTTTTGCTCACGTAAATTGTATGTTTTTAATATGATATTTTGAGTGTTGACCCAACAAAATTTGTTTTTGTTACTTTTAGAAGATTCCCACTGCAAAATAACACGTTGGTGTCTTTTTCATTGAACAATAGACAAGATTTATTTACTGTTTAATTTTATTATCTACTAATAAACATCAATTTTTGTGGAAAAAATTGTTCAGCAATTCATTATTGTTTTTTAAAATCTTGGATTAGAAAACGAAAATCCCGTTATTTTTAATTAAAAACATTGAAGGAGTAAATAATATATTAGTGTTAGTCGAGGTGTAAGTGGAAAAAATTTTTTCGTCTATTATGTAGTTTTGCACTTGGAAGCAAAAAAAAATATCTTTGATACAACGAGACTCTAGCCTGCTAAATAGGCGTTACTTCTGGTATCTCGAAGGCCGAGGCCCCGTCGTATGCTTTGTGCGGCGTTTGGCGGCAACGTCTGCGT
>JAPYYV010011997.1:0-14632 GCA_030522625.1 Copidosoma aretas | reverse complement strand
ATAACTTGAGATAGAAGCCTCCTCCGGGGACAAGTTACATAATCGATTTTGTTCTATGTTTGATTTCCTACAAAATAGTGCTAGGTAAATCAAAAAATTTTTATTTGGTTATTTAACAAAAGCAAAAAAGTGTGAAAAAACGTAGCTATAATTAAATGCAAAAAAAAATGAAGGAATTATATGACTGCAATGAAAGTTTACAATCACGTACTTCTATACGTATGTAATCTACCTACCGAATTTGTTAAATGTATAGCAGAAAATACTGTACTACTTACTAAGTTTTTCACATAAGCTAAGACCACTAGCACGCCGTACTGAAGAGTTCAGCTAGTGGTCGAGAATGAACCGGGTTCGTTTCCTTTCCTTTTTTCCTTTGATTCCTCATTTTTCTTCACCTTTCTTCACAAGCGCCAAGTATAAATTAAAGGCTAGTAGCAAAATTATACTTGTTCTGTACTATGCACAATGTGTATAAATCGTGATAATCTTGTAAATCTTAGTAAGTTTTACACTACTATGTAAAAACTTAGTAAGTAGTACAGTATTTTCTGCTATACATGTATTCGATTATCATTAAGTAAAAGACACCAAAATTAATTAATATATGAATTTGGTAAAGATCGAGAAAGCAGTTATTTCACAATTAAATTTGCAATTAACACAGTTGAAAAAATTAAATTTTATGCTAATGCCACAAAATTGACCTGACATCATTCCTGATTTTGTTATGTTTGCTAGAAGACCTACGTTTTAGATAGCTGTAGAAAAACAAATTTTTTAAATTATTTCCGTCACCTTTTTATTGTTTTCTATAAAATGGCTTAGTTGAAAAATGGTATAGCTTTATTGTTTTTGTACGAAAGTCAACCAAATTTTGGAGGAAAATAGGTATCATCGTAACACAGATTTTGAGCTATTGTAAGTTTGATTATCTTCAGTAGAACTAGAGTTAAAGAAGTTTAAAGTTGGAAGCATATCGTTAATTATGTAAATATGTAATTGCGAAATAAAAAATTGTTTATAACAAGTGCATCTGTGCCTAATTACGTCCCGTAGCGTGCAAACCGTTCAGATGGATGCTGAATGTTTAAAAAAGTATGAAAGCTGTCTCGGGTGCCGGTGAATCCGGCCTTGGTGCAGGAATGGGGATGACTAGAGCACAAGAGACAAAAATCTTCTCGCTTACTTCAAATCCGTCATTAAGAAAACAAAATGCTTTTTCTCAGCTTCCACTGCACATATCGGAGTGTTTGTTTTTTTTAAATTTTGGGTAGCGCGACGAGAAAAGATTAATTATCGTAATTAATTTAATTTTTAATTTATTTATTAACGATTGTTTGAACAAGTTTCTTTTAGAATGTCTAATCCGCGAATTAAATTTTTTTTTGACTATTTGGTCTGCAGCAGGACGAAAATGTTGTATTATATTCAAAAGAAAAATGCAATTGTACACTGTTATACATTTTCTAAACTTTGTTACTTGAAATTCATACATTTCAAACGATTACTATTTACGAAAGTTGTTGGATTTTACCGAAAATTTTCTTTTCGACAGACAGCACTGCGAGATAAAGACGCCAAGAATAGTGATCATTTTTTGTATTGTTTTTTTTTTGCAGGAGAAAATTTAAACAATAGTAATAAATGTCGAAATAAAAGGATCGAAGTACAGTTAACCCATTTTATTCAGTACAAATGAAGGAAATTATCGTATTAAAGTATTGTTTTGTGCGCAAGTCGTCCTGAAGATCCTGTTGTAAACCAGATAGAAAATTTTTTTTTTTTTTTTGGATTCGACATTTTAAAATAAATTTGCTCAAAAATCGTTAATAAACAAATTCAAATTTTATTTAATTACGATAATTGATCTTCTCTCGTCACGCTATCCCAAATTAAAAAAAAAAAAAAAAACACTGGGATAAATGCACTAGAAGCGGAAAAAAGTAATTTTGCTTCCTCATAGAGGAAGCTCTGAATCGATAAAAAAAAAAATTTATGGAAATTCGTTAGGAACGTCTCATACAGTGTCTAAAGTGAAAAAATACCATTTTTAGAAAGACTGACTGCGTGTGTATATGTGTACGTAATCAGTCATATCTCAGGAACCCAACGGTAGATTTCAATGATTCTGGGCTTAAAATTTTTGTCTTCTTATCCATATAGGGGCTTGGAAAAGAAATTAAGTTTTTCACCATATCAAGGTTTTTATAACGAGTTTGTGGTCAAAAACGGTTTTTTTTTTTACTTTTTTAAGGGTGAAAAATATTTAATTTGAATTTTTATATAGTAACATGTAACAGAGCTTAAAAATAGCTCTATTTTACATTCTGAATCATCTTGATGAGTTACTTTGTTTAGTTTTTATCAATGAAATACTAAGATTTTTGTGGAAAATCAGTCATATTCATATAAAAATTTGTAGAGTTGTGGTAATATTAGTATTATATGAATTTTTTTATTTGTACTTTTAACTATCCTTATTAACTGATACCTTATTAATTTCGTTATTACGATTTCTAGCTTAAATAGCAGTATCACTACTATCTGGGATGGGCGAAACAGAGGGCATTGTATACTTTAAAGTGTGTAGCCCATTAATAAATAGCGAACCAACTGATCCATTCTAACAAAAGAATGCAGTCAAAACAAACAATAATATTCGACATCTAAAACTGACCATGGAAAATCACTGTGAAAATTGTTAAAATTCCCTATTTCATGTACATATATATATTTATGTACATATATATATATATATATATATATATATATATCTCACAGTATCAGATAATAGGGACCTTGCATGAAAATTTTTTCTGAATTCCATTAGGTCTGTCGGATAGATCATAAAAAAATATTGGACACATACTTTTTCATTTTTCATAAAAAAAAACTGACGAAGATAGAGCACGTTAAAGTTACGCATGACGTCATAATAACATACGATATATGCGCTAATGATATATCACGATGACTTATTTCACCCCCACTCATAAATTTTGATTTGCTCGATCTCCGTCATTTTTTGTTTGTAAAAAAAAGAAAAAATACTTGCCCAATATTTTTTGATAATCTACTTGATGGACCTAATGGAATTTTTCATGCAATGAGGGAGGGGTTGTTATCGGGGGAGAAAAAATATTTAGCTTCAAATTTGAGGATGATGTAGCTGCGGTGGCTAGTAGTAGGGAGGATTTACAAAGCATGTTCAACGATCTGCGAAGGTACGAGGAAAAAAACAGGATTAAAGTGAACAAGGATAACACAAAATTAATGATATTTAGGAAAGGGGGCAGGATAAAAAAAACGAAAAATGTAGATTTAGGGAGGGGATAATTCAGGTTGTAAATTAATACAAATATCTTGGATTCTGGTTTTCGACAAAGAATACATTGAGCACGCATGCCGAAAAAACTGCTAATAAGGTAAAGAAAACAATAAATGCGGTATGGGGGGGTATGGAAAACAGCAAAGTTAGGAAGTTTATAAGAAAAACTTTTTCTACTAGACACAATAGTAAAGGCTGGATGTTTATATGGAGTAGAGAATGGGGGGGTGGGGGGGGGGGGTGGAAAAGATGGGAGCAGATAGAGAAAATACAGGGAAAATTTGTTAAAATGGCATTGGGAGACAAGGAGAATACTCCGGCGTATATCTGGAGAAAAGAAGCGGATAGAAAATGACTGAAAATTGAAACAAGGAAGAGAGCAGGAGACTATTTGATAAGAATAGCAGAGATGAAGTATGATAGATGCCCTAAAATTTGTTTAAAAGAAGAAATAAGGGGGTTCGGGAGTAAGGATGCTTCAAGTTGGGGGAAACTAATCGCCGAAACATTTAAAGAAGTAGGCGATGGGTTAGGGTTGAACGGGGTGTTTGATAATCTTGAGAGATGGGATTTAATAAAGAGAATGGCAGAAGGATTAAAAGTTAAGAAAGATCAGGATGTACAGTTAGATTGGGGGAGGATTCAGAAATCAGAATATTGTGATTATTTTAAGTACCAGTGCTGCCAGATCGTGCGGTAGTGTCGCTCATAGTAGAGTACGCCAGAGTATAGGCTCGTGGCTATTGGCCGGAGCCTCTACAGTACAGCTCGTAAGAATCTCCCGAATCAAACACCTCTGCTCTAACCGCCTGGTCTGGCACTGCTAAATTACATTCCGCAGTACACCGCACGTGCGCCCGCCCGAGAGCCGCCACGCTGCGTAGGTTGGTTGCCTAGTGTCAGGAGCTCAGAGTTTTTGATTAACTCGTCAGACCAGTCGGTGAAGTCTTCATTTGAATGTCATTTGTTAACCGGTGCTCATCCCAACTTGAAATGTGGCAGAGATGTTGTTGGAGAGTTGTAGTTTGGGCCAACGTAAAAAAAAAAAATTTGGAAAAAATCCAAACTTTGCGAAAAACCAACCTACAATTATACTCGGTTTTAACTGTGGTACAGATATTGTAAGTCAAAAAAAATGACCCCACCAGATAGAGCAGCTCAAAATCTATCGATTTATGTATTTCCATTATTTTTTTACCTACTTTTCTTGAATCTTAAGCGAGTTGAAAAGAACGAGTCTTATGCGAAAACAGCGTCGTGAGAGCCAGGTGGGCCCGCTTGGCTTGGACGCTTCTATATTTTAATATCACATGTGTCAATACAAATTTTAATCATCGATGAACTTGTAACTGAAACAACCTAACGCGCTGAAGGCAGTACCTCAAGAGTAGTGTTGAAACCTGCCTAATTATTCATATTGTACCCTAGACAAAAAGATGTAAAAATTTATGTCGTTGGTTTTTGAATAGTATTTCCGACCGATAAGCTGAAGTTTTCGGTTGGTCTAACAAAGTTCTATTTAATACAATTGATCACTGAGAAATTACACTCCCACATTTATGAAATATCTGCTTTGAAAATAATAAAAATAATAGTATGAAAAATCAAAATTAAACCTTAATATTTGTGGAATAGAATACCATTTTATAAAAAGGTCATTATCGATCTTTTTCAGCAGTAATAAAAAAAATATGAAATAGTAATAACGTACAAATAGCCATTCACACTTAATCCCCCTTTAATTTTTTTCTCCTTTGGTGTTTCATGCTTAAAAAGCATTTCAATTTTGTGCTGAATTTTTCCAGAAATCAACTAAAACGGTTTCCTGAAAATTGTTTTCGTCTTTTGATACAATCTATAAGGATGGAAATAATACTAAAAAGAGTATGTTTCTTTAATTAATTTTTACAAGACCGTACCTTTATATGGTTAATATTTTTATTGCTTTTAAAAACTTCGGTTATTGAATTGTATCACCTTTGGACGCTTATAAATATCCGAGGCTTCCATTACAATTTTATTTATCAAATGTATAAGTAACAATTTAGAAATTTCATGCATCCAAAAATCAAGGGTAAAAAAAAAGACTTTATGTATCACGGAATCATAAGATTAAGATAATTACATTGGCAAACCGCCAATGTTTTAATTATTCGTTGTAATTTATAAATTTTGTTGCTAGTGTAGTTTCTTATAAATATGATAAAATCATCTCTCAGATTAAAGCAGAGACAGTAACAATGTGAATAAGTAATTCAATTATGTTTTTCGAGTTTAATCAGTCTTTACACTGTATAACAAATATAAATAAATAATAAGACAACATTCATTTTCAGCACACACTTTATTTATTTAACGGGTCATTTAACAATAAAACATCTGTTAAAGTTTGATTTCCATATATATATTTCTACATTTGTAAGAACTTAACAAGGCATCTGTGAACTTACTTGAGATTATATCTTAAGCACAGCGAAAATAATCAGAAATAAATTATCAGTGTATATTTACAATCATAATCAAAAAGTGTGTAAAAAAAAAAAATAGAAAAAAAAAAAATTTCCGAAGCCAAGATTTGAAGGTTTGTCTAGCAAAAGAGTGGGTGCTGCCAGTCCACTTGACCACCGCAGCAACTCGCTGCTCTGGTACAGATGAAGTACATAAACATAAGTTGTGCCTACGGGCTTGAGTTATATATACCCATAGGCAGTGGAAGGAGCTAGAGTAGAGGTGTTTTGTTTGGGAGACTCTTACGAGCTGTACTGTAGAGGCTCCGGCCAATAGCCACGAGCCTCTACTCTGCCATACTCTACTATGAGCGACACTACCGCGCGGTCTAGCAGCACTGATAAGTACATCAAACAAAAGTTAGGAATGGAAGATTATTGGGAAAATAAGGTATGGAGGGAAAGCGCTAAGGAGCAATGAACGACTAAAAGGGTCTGAGGAGATAGTAAGACTAAAATTGGTCAGACTATTGGAAAGGGATCCGGTTGAGGTAGTATACAAGTACATTGTTGAATTCAAAAAATTGGCGAGATCAAGCGTTGAAGATGAGGGTAAATAGATATTATCGGTGGAAAGGGGGAGAAGGCTGTTAAGAGTCCAACAGTATAAGTTAAAGTGAATTGTAAATTTTGAGGGTAGAGAGTTAAGAGAGAATGAAAGGTAAAGTAAAGAGGAAAGATGGGATGAATTTAGATTTAAGAGCAGATTGTAAACGCATGGCATGTCGGGCGTGAGATAATTACATGTAAAAAGATGTAAATCTCTACAAGGAATCAATAAATACAATACAATATATATTTTCTATACTTTACAATATGACTTATTTGAACAAAACAAAATATTTCATTGTTTGTATTTGAATAAATGATTTATTTGTTTCTAATTTTATTTATTCATAAGAACGAGATAGTCTGTCAAAATTTACTAAGTTAATGCTGCGTCAATTGAATTAATATTTATTTAACTGAAATATATAATTAAACCAAATAAATATTTACTGTCATTGATGCAGTCGACAATGAATTTGACAAATATTTATTTCCTTTCTTGTAAAATGTCACTTATTTGAATAGAATAAAATATTTCTTTGTTTGTAATTGAATAAATGATTTATTTGTTTCTAATTATATTTATTTGTAAGAACGAGATACTCTACAAAAATTTACTACGTTAATGTTGTGTCGATCAAATAAATATTTACATAACTGAAATACTTATTTGTCAATCTTATTGTCGACTGCATCGATAATAGTAATTATACATTTGTTTTAAATATATATTTCCTATCTTTTGAAATGAGACTTATTTGAACAAAACAAAATATTTTTTTGTTTGTATTCAAATAAATACTTTAATGTATGGGAGAAAATCAATTATTTACTATTATTTTATTGTTTCGAATAAATATTATCTAATTTTGGATATTTTCTTCTATATGCGGTTTTTAACGAACGAGAAAACTATTTATTTGGATTTAATAAATATTTTGGAACCCAAAGAATGAATTATTTAAATTGAATAAATAAAAATCAAATAAATGTATTTATTTGAAACCGAAGAAATTTTTTTCTCAGTGTACGAGGCTTCTATCTCGAGTTATTTGCAGAAAATTGTCCAAAAAACGGAGTTTTTCGGTAAATTATACAGTTATAGAATATTTACAAAAATTCTTACCACAAGAATCACTGCGCAACCCCTATATATTATTCTATACGTTGTTCCCGATCAATTTCTACCAAAAACTTAATTTTGCTGTGTCATAACTATCACTTTGGGTCTACATGGTATTGAAAAAACCGCATGATAATAACTTTACGCACGAAACTATCTTCTGCCTGTGATTCTCTCTCATTCAAACCGATAATGATGGGGTTGTAAAGATACAGATAACTCATTTAAGTTGGCCGCCATATTTGATTTTTGAAACACTAGACAGCCTATACTAGATTTAACTAAACAGTAATTGATGATTGAATCCTCCAATTCATCCTTAACATGTAGATGGATAGAAAAAAAACAAGCAGATAAAGGCATTTAAAAATGTAATTTTCCAAACTACTCAACAAGTATATTATAATGAGGAAAAAAACTATGTTGTATTCTCAAGTCCTTATGGTTTTCCAAAAAATCACATGGTTCATGAATACCACATCATTTTTACAAATCACATGGTATGGAAAAAACCGGAAGATTATAACGTTATACATCTAACTGTATTAGTCAGATAAGTGCATAAAAAAATATAAAAGAACGTATTTCTTGGTTTAATCACACGCTTTGCCATTTATGATTTTGTGAATCGACACGTATTTATTCTGTCTATGAAGTCTTAAACACTGGGACCCAACCAAAAATGGAATTAATTAATTGACTCCACATTGTTTTGAAAGGCTAAATTATTATTTTTCTAGACCAAGGCAACTATATAGAGCCAGTAGAATTGTCCCAGGAACGTATAAACCTATTACACAGGTTCTCAACCATGTGTTAGTGTTTACCGTAGGAATAGGTAGCGACTACACGGTAAGTATCGCTGAGTCATGTACACACAAATAAAAAAAACTAAATTACTATACTTATGAGAGAAAAAGATTATGCATGTATGATAACCCGGAAGCCAATAACCCAGAAAACTTACCTATAACTATGTGTTGGATTTATCGAGTGTGGATTATTGGTTACTTTTTCGAGCGTACATCCGGTGTATCTAGATTGACAAGAACATATTTTATGAATATTAACCTAAATATGATAACATTTCTTCGGGTAAGGTGGAATTTACAACGTAAAACTAAATTTTTCTACTAAAAACGGTAATTTACTCGTGTATACTGCTTTGAGGTTATGTTTCCGAGAGATATTATTTTTTTACTCATTTTTAACGGAAGTAGACAAAATGTAAGCACCTAATAGCCGGAAAAATATGGGCACCGTAACCTTAAAAGTCATATACTGTGTTAATTTCAAAAATACCACACGTAAAGTGCTCATAAGAAGTTATGATCACTTTCCGAGCGTCCATACGGTGTATGTGAATTTAAAGAAAAATATTGTATGAATATAAACCATTATACGTTGATATTTCCTTGCGCAAGGTGGATTTTATCAGGGAAAACCAAATTTTTCCATTAAAAACGGTATTAACCTATGTATATTGCGGGGAGGTTATGTTTCCGAGCGTTGATAATGATAATTTACATGACTCTCGATACATTTACTTGATGAATCTGGGGTATTACTAACATAATACTCTTACCGACGTTCTATACAGATGGCATACAATAAATTTTTTTTGAAATTTAGACCAAACGTTTATATCGTTGTTATACAACACTGGGTCGAATGTCAAGTCATTTCTCTGTTTTGTTTTCGAAATATTGAACTTTTAAATATGGTCATTTTAACACGTACGCCTATGGAAAAATACCTATGAACGTGGTTTTATCAAAATTGGCACAATGAATTTCGCTAATTTTTTTGTATGTCATAGAAAATGTTATTAACGAAGTGCATCCTAAATGTCTCAACGATCCACTGATTTTTTCTGTGAATAAAAAATGAAAATTTGTTGAAAAAAATGATACAACGTTGTGTGGCGACCCGCGCTTCCGGTTTCACTCGCCAGATGGCCGCAAGCTTCGAAGTCATTTTCCGCCAACAGAAATCTATTCGTGTGTGTATGTCTATGCATTGCAGGAATATTGTATGACTGTGGGTCTATATCTATATAAAATCTGTACAGCGTTGTCAGATGTTCACTCGCCGCTCGTTTCTCCTTGCCCCTCAAGCATTTCTCCCCGCTAACTATATAGAACGTCTTTAATGTGCAAGCTGTGATTCACTAATTGAATAACCCACAGTCGATGAATCTAAACCATAGTTATAGGTTAGGTTTCTGGGTTACGGGCTTTTGGGTTATCATACATTCATAATCTTTTTTTCTCATAAGTATTGTAATTTATTTTTATTTGTGTGTACGTGACTTAGCAATTCTTACCGTGTAGTCGGTACCTATTCCTACGGCTAACTCTAACACATGTATGAGAACCTGTGGGATAGGTTCATACATTTCTGCTAGTATGGTAATGGCTCTATATAGTTGCTTTGGCCTGGATAAATGTTAATTAAGCCTTTTAAATCGATTCGGAGTCAGTCAAAAAAATTTTGTTGGTCGTTGGGTCCCAATATTTAAAACTTCGCAGACAATATTTCTTATGAAATATTAAAATGCACCTGCCAAAATTATAAGTGGCTAATGTTGTTATTTCGAAATATACCGACTTTTTAGTCAATTCACGACTTATATTAGCTGTCCAAATAGAAGGTTATGTTTTTAGAAGCTAAAACTAGTAGAACGTGTGTATTTTGAGATTACCTAAGAAATTGACGACTATTTACAAAGCTATAAGAAACTAATTAGGTGATTTCATCGAAAAATATCTGTTTTTCGGTCATTTAAAAACTTATATCGGTAGAAAATAATTAAGGTTATGTTTCCAGAAGCTTTAATTAAAACAGTGAGTGTATTTTAATAATTTCTCTAAAAATAATGTCTCGGGTGATTGTCCCAAAAATACTGATTTTACGGTTATTTTACGACTTACATTAGTTGTAAAAAAACTTAGTTATGTTTTTAGAAGTACGTGGTGCAGCATGTGTATTTTAATATTATAGAAGAAATCAAAACGATGTTTCATAAGGGCTTATCAGGTCATTACACCAAAAAATATGTATTTGTTGTTGATTGTAGAGCATATATTTGCTACAACAAAAAGTGGTTATATTTTCGGAAGTCGAAACTTGTACAATATATGTATTTTGATATTACTTGGAAATAATTTATGAAAGTATACCCAGCTAATCGTGTTTTATTGACGGAAAATATCGAATTTTTGTTAATTATTTCACTTCCTAGGCATGCCATGCGTGCTTCGCGCGCTTTTCCCATATTTTTCTACGACAAAAGGATTATTTTTTTCTAATTTACATAATATACAATTGACTATTTTCAATGTATTTTAATCAGTCTATAAAAGGTAAGAAAAAAGCCCTTCATAAAATGAATCTATTATTGTTTATATTTATTATATATTGTTTTTTTTTTATTGTTCTATATCTATATTAGGTGATAGACATTATAGAATATATAAAAGTAAATTTAAATCGTTTGAGGTTATGTCTGCAGAGAAAATAAAACCACGAATTTTACGTATCGTATACATGAGCATTATTACTATATATTATATATTTTGTCTAATTTTTTTTATTTAATCAAGAAACCATTTAACTCAAAATTCTAATCTGAACCTAACACGATTTCGTAAAAACTTTGAATACAAATTGTAATTACGTTTTGATAACATTTTTTTTAACCGCGGGTTTTGTTTAAGGATGGTCGGGAGTATCATTGCTGAGGGGTGACGAAAGGGGCGTCCCCACTCCCCGGCCCTGCACAGCACTACCCTCCTTACCGCGTACCTTCTCCCGCAGCCTATAAACTCAATATTTCGTTCACGTTTTACATTAATTTACTTTGAAATACGCCATAAGGTGCCTCGAAATTTTACTCACCGATTGTGAAAATAACAATTTATGAACAGATATTTTTTTTTTCATATCTCTGCATTTTTAGAAGTTTTTAGCCTATGTCAAAAGATGATTTAAGGTTAAGTCCCATAAGAACGTATGTTAAAGAGCTCAACTTTGACATTAATTTATTTTTAAAAATGACCCATAAAAAATACTGAAAAAATTCATGGTGTTTCAGGACACTTTAAAGAACAAATTCACAAAAATTTAGAGGTATCTCTGCATTTTCATACAACTCCCGACCATCCTTAAATCATAGTCATGTGACCATTTCCAACCAATCACATTACAGATCGATTCGCTTCATTCAAAATTATTCTCATTATTAAGACAGAGAAAGGGATCATTATTATTCTTATTTATTATTATTATTAATATTATTATTATTATTAAATGCCAAAATTGAAACTGAAAGTCAGAATCAATTATGTAATTATAAAAATTTTGAATTAAAAATAATTAATTGTATTTAAAAATAGTTTTCTTTTAGATAATGACCAATCGCACGTCGATCACATGTTTGATTCAGCCAATGCTATTAAGGCTTCACTTTTAGGTCATGGAAAGTTTAAGATGAAATAATAATGTAATAATATAAAAAATATTGCTCATAGGAAGTTGAGGTTATGTTTTGGGAGTCCGGTATTACTCCAGTAGATATAAGTCTTAATTACATTAGTAGGAAATACACTTTTTCTAATCCATCAGTGGCTTTTCGTATTTTATTACTGTGAAATATGACTTTACGGTATTTTTAATAATATTTTGCATTTTTTGCACATTCAAACAATGCTGATGAGGTTATTTCATGGTTTTCTGGTCTCATACAAAATCGTAATAAAAAAAAAGTCATGATTTATGTTACATTTCCAACGTTTGAAACTACAGATACAATCTTAGATTTTCGTTGGATTTCCAACTTTCGAAACTGTAAATATTTTTGTTTGTGGTAAAGTATTATAAAACAAATGAAATAGGTGAATCTGATTTTATTCTGAAACTTGTTCAACAAAGTAAAAAAATAAATAGTAATCGTGATTGAGTTTGATATGCATGCTGCGAATAAATCGTGTCTTGCATTATCAAATTTATAAAGGCTGTACGATTCTTAAGAGTTTAACACCCGGACATTTTTTCGAATTGATTTGATAAGAATTTCGATAACAAAAATAATTAATAAATGTATGTATAATCTACGATTTTAAATTAAGCTAAAGAATGTTTAAACTATTGAACTGAAGCAAAAACGAAAAATCGAATAGGAACATTTTTAAGACATGAAACTTGTATAACCAATAAAGAGTAGTATCAGCATAAAAGTTTGTTACTTTTAAAGTCCCTAATTTAAATTTATTTTTTTATAACGTCCAACCGTTCTGTATGTCTTTGCAGAGCTATTTTTATTTATTTGGTGAAAACAGTTGTATGACCTCGAGTTCTATTTCACAGCGATCATCAATTGACATAATTACACACAAATTCAAGAAGACAAAATTTCAAGAATAGATAAATAGTTAGAAACCCAATATTTATTTTACCTAATCAACTGATTAAGTTTTGTTAATAAAGAAACGTAAAGTATTAAAATACTTCAAATAAAAAAAAATTTTTACAATAGACATTTCAATTGTCAATGGAAGCAAACGTACAAGTGTTACATATAAAAAAAGCAGCTTTTCTAATTAAATGTAAAAGACTTGATGTAATAAACATAAGAATTTTATTCTTTTACATAATACACTCACACTGTTTTTTGTCCCTCCAGCTGCTGATTGAATTTCAACACTTGCAGAATTTTGTTGCAGATAATTAGGAACAGCTTTGTTAGATACCTCTACGAGAGGTATTGCTGGACTCACAGGCAATGGTTGAAAAAGATTAAGTCCTTCGTCAACTTCATTCAAGACCATTCGGTCAACATTTTCTCTTCCCTTACATGTATTCCTAGGAATTGCCAAAATGATGAAATCTGAATAACATTACTGAACTATTTACAATGCTTGGAAATAAATCATACCTATTTTTAAGCTACCCATACTCGCAGAATTGTCTTAGGATCATGTCGCAAACTTTGCATCTCGCAGTAATGATAACATGAAACTTATCTCGAAGGGGAAGAAAACCAAGCTTCCAGCCATTATGCATCGGCTCAACCATGACCAGCAGTATTTATTTACACTAAAGAAAAATAAAAAAATAAATGAATGTACGTATCACTATCAAAAAGTCACTTTACATATTTTTACTTGTAAATAAATAAAACAATCTCTTTACCTTGTACAATTAAGTTAAAAACACTAAATTTAGATTTATTAAACAAGTTCTGGACGTATTTTTACAGCCACGACCGATCGAGCTGATACTGCGTCCATTTCACGCTGTTGGACGTCCATTCGTTCCGTCCAGTCTTTTTGCCCAGTCCATTAACATCTCTGGCTACAGCCAGCGTCCACACCCTAGACACAATGGGATTTCATATTTAAATAACATGGGATTTTTATCATTTAACTTTCATGAATTTTTTTTAGAACGCTAAATATTTCTTCTAGATTTTTAATCCATCAGACTTTGTTAGGTATTGATTAAACTTATTCCACAATTTTTTTCAGCTCAAATGGTGAAAATTAAAAAAATTTTATTTTGGTCTCCAAAGCCTACGAAAGATGAAAATCCAAACAATCTAATTTTTTCAACTTGCACCTTTAAAGCTGAAAAAAATCGTAAACTAAGTTTAATCAATATGTAACAAATTCTGATGGATTAAAAATCCAGAAAAAATATTTAAGGGGTAAAAAAAATTCCACAAAGTTAAAAAATAAAAATCCTGTTATTTAAAGTAGCTCCCTTGCGAAAACAATCCAACGGTGTCTTTGTTTATACCCCGAGCGGGTCAAAATCTCGAGATATTTCAGCTCAAAGATGTACTTTTTAACATGAGCTCATACGGAAGAGCACTAAAAAATCAGCTGTACAAGCACTTTCCAACTCAAAATAAAAAACCTGAGCAGACATTTTATGATGTACTTGTAGAAAAATTCCGTTTTTTTCAATTCTGTTTTGGAAAATGCTGGTAACGGGTCATTTTTAAAACAAGACAAATATTTGTATCGGTCTTACAGTCAAATTAATAAATAAACATTAATACTATTTTTAATTTGACGTATGTGTGTGTGTAATTTTTAAAATTACACCCACACATGTATA
>JAPYYV010011996.1:0-11191 GCA_030522625.1 Copidosoma aretas | reverse complement strand
AATTCCACAGCACATGGTTCAGATCTTCAGTATCGTAACCGCACTTACATTTAGGATCTTTTACAATATTTTTCCGAAAAAGAGATTCAGCAAGACTGTATATATATGATGTACATAGATATATTCATAGTACTGCACAGAGGTTACAAAAATGGCCTCGCGTTGAACAACAATACCGCGGCTGCCAAGCTGTGGATTGTTATAAATCTTTTTTTATCGTAAAGTACACGTCTTAAGGTAAAATTTGAGCTTAGGTGACTTGAAAATAATGCAGTAACGGCTGAGTAATACGTTGTTGAAAATAGTAAACATTTTTTTCGAACTTGAGGATTTTTTTACTCGAAAAGTATTGAGTTTACGAAATTTTTTTAAATGAGCATCTCGACGTGAAATGAGCCAAGGAATCTGAATAAACTTTTTCTTGTAAAAAAATTAATTTTTAAATTTGTTACTAAAAATTATTAACAACAATTAATTACAGAAAAATAAAGACAAACAACATGGTCTATCTTTTTCAGGAGGTTAAAATATATCGAATAAAAAAAAAAATTCCGTGGACTCGAATCTTTCACGGGCACTTATCAGCAAAACCTAACTAACACGCGTAATGATATATATTTTTTAAAAGAGAAGGCTGGTGAATTTCTGAGGACATAATATGCATTTCAGTATATGGATACAGGTGATTCTGCCGTAACTGACTCAAAACGTGTCCAGAGCTTGTACACCTGTACCGTAATCAAATAAAACACTTTAAAAACGTCAATACATAATAAATGTTGTGGACTTGATTCGACATATAGTTTTGTACCGATATACTGTCTTCTTCTATGAGAAAATCGAAGAATTAGAGTCGAATTTTCCATTCCGACCCCTGTGACAAACTCAATTTCGCTCGTAAAAGCTCCTACCACTGGAAAATAAAGCTTTTTTCGCCCAATTCGCGCGTATACATTGTAAACTGTAATGATTGCGGATTACATTCGTACTGTAGCTACATCAATTATAATTATCAACCAACTAGTATGAGTTTTCACTGCATACATTTTGTCCCACGATTTGCACCAAAACCGTGGTCTCAACATAAATCGCTTCGAAAAACACACCTCTAAGTTTATCTGTGCTGCCTCACGGTAGGATTTTGAAGTACACGGATATGTAAACAAATGCACGTGCCAGTGCTGTTAGAAGTTGTGACCTCTTGAATTGCCAAGCGTTTCATTTTTCGGTTTTCGTGCGTACAAAAATTTCGTTCCGTTCCGACAACCATTTGAATGAACACTTTGTGTACTTGTACAGGTACAAAAACTGTATTTTCTTATGATATTTGATAGTAGTAGATATTATATGAAAGGAAAAGTCTTTATGTTTTGTCTACGAGTTGTAAGAGCACTCCAAAGCTTGAAATTTTCCATTCCGAAAATTTCCGTTCCGACTCCCTTCAAAGCCAAAGTTCGTTTTTCCTTAGTTTAAATCAACGGATAATTACCAAACTTTTTTTCCAGTACAGTTGGGCTAAAATATGAGACACGTGTTTCGGCGTTTTGTGAAAAAAGCCTTTTTTCGTTAGATACGTCGGTAAATGTCGTTTTTACTTTCATCGCTGGTAGCAAAGTTGCAAACAATATCGAGGGCCCAAATTTAGCCTGATTGAAAGCCTAAACGGTACCCTATCGATTAAAAAAAGATTTGTTTAATTTTGTTCCAACAATCAAAAATTAAAGTGATTTGAAGAAAAAATACGAATTTCCGGCAAAAATCCACGAAATCTCATTTTAAGCAATTTTTGTGTTTCTTCTTTAAACAGCTGTAACTTTCGAACGATAAGACCAAATTGAACAAACTTTTTTTTAATCGATAGGGCTTGATTCCAGCTTTCATTTAAGCTATTTTGGAACACTTTAACTTTACAAGCATCATACCTACACGTACTACAAATTGATGTGTTTTTGAGAAAATTTAGTAAAATTTACTATTACAAAATGATGTATATCTTTGAAACAAAATACTTTGTAGTGAAATCGCTTTAAGTATTTGTTGAAGATGGTATTTGCAATAGGAATACTGTAAAAAAAATTTTTTAAACTGCCTTTAGTTTCAACTAATTTTGAAGTTGATTTGAGTCAGTTACGGAAGAATCATCATCACCCATAGATAACGAGAACATTTTTGAAAGAGATAAAAGAAATATGTTTTATTCCAAATATATCACTTAACGCAGCTGATTACAGCATATATATATACATTTATAGCCTCTCTGTCTAGCATCCTTGTTTTTCTCCGTAGAGAAAGCTTTGTATATATGGGTGAAAGATATTTATTAAAAAAAAAAAATACACCGTCATTACTATTCGATTAATCGTATAGAATGTAGTGTTTTCCTGAATCGAGATGTTTAGATTTTGATAGGCAATTTACTGGGTGTGAAGATGAGCTGGACGGATTTTATAATATTATTGTAATCTTACAGCATTATCATTTCTCTCGCATATAGAACTTTAGCTTATACTCTGAAAATAAATTATTGTATCGGTTTGATTGATTAATATTGGTTTTTTGTTCTTACAGTCTCAGTTTGATCGGTAAGGGAGTATTAAAGCCAGTTTAAAAGTTTTTCGTCAGGATTCAGTGGTAACCAGACTACGCAGAAGATGAACTTATAAGATGAAGTTGTGAGTATTACAGTCATCAATTTTGGTTCCGTGACACTTGTACACTTTTCTATCTTCTAAAGTGCCACATTCACAATGCTATGTATTTTGTTTCCACTCGATCGTTCCAGCCAAATTTCTCTATTTTAATAAATGAAGTAAAAATCTGAAATTAATTAAAAATCCATACAATTTCTAGAGCACTAGTATTTTAGTGTTTACTCAGTTTTAACAGTATGTATTAAACAACCATATGTTCTCAATATTCTCAACACTTTCATTGACAAATTTTTCCGCAAGAGTAAAAGAAGAACTCTTAATTATCAAATGTGGACTTAATGTACACAATCATCAAAATATACTTTTTCATAAATTTGCGTGAGGAACTCAATTTCCCTTTCACGCAATAAGTTTTAATTGTAGAAATTACCATAGGGTTCCCTGTAATCTTTGCGTAACAGCGTACAAACAGTTTTCATCATAATATAAGGTACAGGCGTTCTTTTTTGAACATGCAATGTGTATAGTTTTATCTTTTACATTTTAGACACTATACCATTATATTCATATATATGCAGAATATCTTTTATTTTTTTCTCTATCTTTTTTTCCTTAGTAAATTTACACATCAATGAGGATGTTTGTTTCCGCGTAGATATCTTTTAATGATGTTTCACTGTCTGTATTATTTTATTTACTTAAAATTTTCACTGAAAACCGCCATCAAGCCATACAAATGCAATTTAGAACTTACTAATCTAAAGAGCACATCTGGAAATATGGGATTCGTGGTTTTGGATTTGATATTTGTTCCTTTATAAAATAATGCTCAAAGAACAGGTGCATATTTTGTCTGTATACAACGCATGTATTTTGAAAATCATGTAGTTGTGTAGTCATCGTGACAGTTAGTTGTAATGTATAAATTAATAGCATAAATATTACGCACCTATGGATCGGAAAAGCAGATAAATTCTCAGATCGTCCGTGACGAAGCTGAGGACACGCATGAAAAAATAATGCTTTCGTTTACGTTTGAAGCATTTCAATATTGTTTCAGCAGATTTGTGTTATTGCTTTTGATAGCAAATACTATCAACGACTTCTACACACTTTAGTGATCGACAAACGCCACCATATTATATCTTACCAGAAACGAAAGATGATTTAAAATGAATGGATTTAACGGTATTGCGCGCTGTCTTGCGTAGTCAAGCAAGATACTTTACTTACAATTTTTTGTTGAAATTTTGAGCACAAGTTCTTAAGGCGGAAACTATATGGAAAAATAGATGACATTGATCACATCCTAAAAACCAATTGCGGTGTTATACAAAGATAGTCCAAGCACTGGTGTAAATCGAAGCGAATAATTATTAAGATTTCTAAATATTTACAAAATATATCATCAGCTACGGGATGGGGGGGACAACCGTCCTTTAAGGATATGGGGTCGTGCATAATGTAAGTGAACACCTTTGGGGGAGGGGGGTTATGTTATTTGTTTATTATTGATTACAAAGGGGGGAGGAGGAGTATTCGCATACTTTTATGTAATCAAGTGCTATACATTTAACTTTAATAATTTTATCTTTCCCACCTTTCATACTTTCTCATGGTTTCATCTTTGTCTTCCACTTTGAATTATCTTTTTAACTTAAGTCGTTTTTTTTTTATGAAAGAAAAACTACAATTTTTTTGAAAAATCAGTCATATCTTAGAAACCATTCAAGTGATTTCGATGATTCAAGGTTGAAAATGTTTATTATTATATTCTTATATTGGTTACAAAAAAAAATTCAAGTTTCATACCTTATTAAGGTTGTTATAACGATTTTCTATGTCCAAAACGCGATTTTTGGCTACTGTTAGGGTAACAAAATTTAAATTTGATTTAGTTGTATCTTATAGAGCATTAAAACAGCTTCATTTTGAATTAAAAACTTATTTACGTAACGTCCTTTTTTTTAAAGAAACCCTACAATTTTTTTTCTTAAATCAGTCATATCTCAGAAACATTCAGAGTGATTTCGATGATCTAAGGCTCAAAATTTTTTTTTTTATATCCGAAGTATATTGGTTCATAAAAAGATGTGAAGTGCCATACCCTATCAAGGTTTTTATCACGATTTTTGGTTCTAAATAAACGGTTTTCGCTGTTTTTAGAGTGAAAAAATTTAAATATGATTTCGTTAATAGTTCTATGGATAAATAAATAGCTTCATATAATTAAATAATTTAGCTACAAGATTGTTATATGAGGTATATTGATTTCAGTAATAAGTTCAAATAATTGGTTCGATTGTTTTTAATTCAAAAAAATTTTAATAATACTTTTTGTACTGTTTAGGTAAAAATTATAATCTTATTTTCAAAATAATTTCACATCATAGAGCATGAAAATAGCTTCTTTTAACATTTTAAATCATTCTACTATTTTATTTTATTTTTTTTTGTATTTAAATGATTGCAGCAGAATGTTGTTGAGGAAGCTTCGTGCTAATTTATTGGCAGTGGTTTTTTATTTGCCACGTACTATGTTTGCTATAAATGTTAGGGGGGGGGGGGGGGTAGGGGTTGCAAAATATTACTACATTTTACCCGGGAGGGTGGGGGAGTCAACATGAAGAAAAAAAGTGTTTACGTAAATGATGCACGGCCCCCTAATTGAGTGCTACGATATGCGCGATTGGATTCGAGTTTGACCGTCATATAAAAAATTTTGCGTATGATGGAATTCCAAAAATTCACTTTCTTGTTACATATTGGGTTTCCTGGGTTATATATGATGGTCAAGCTTGAATGCGATTGCGTGTATCGAAGCACTCAATTAGACCCTCAACTTCCTGTATAATTATATAACACAATACATACGGACCTCCGTATCCTGCTTAATATTTACCTCGGCTGCAGCTCTCGAGTGCAGCGCATGCAAGCTCCTTGTGCTCGCGCGATCCCAAAAAGTGCGCTCCGCAGCTATGACGATACGTTAAATCGGTAGGAAGGACGAACGGATAGTACGCGCCAATAATACACACTTGAATTATTTGGTACACTGAAAACTATATTAATGTTCATTATACAATTTATTCTTACAATACGATGTGTGTGCACAAGATATATTTCATTCGAGCGTATACCAGGGTGGCGCGGGCAGACTTTGCGAACTAATTGTCATCTCGTAAGTACACGCACACGAACCGATCGGCATGCAAAAGTGGCCACATCATGTAAACATGTCGTGGCCATGACGCGTACAATAACGGCCGGTGTCCTTTTACAACAGTCATAGCTAGTATACTTAAGTACTTACAATGCCGTATACTTGAAGTAAGAAGTTTACCCAGTATCCGATACTATTTAGAGAGGACACAGTCGGCGAATCCGAAACCTCGAGTCGGCGAAAAGTCCGCTTTGGTATACACTCCCCGGACTCCTGCGAACGCGTATTCTCTCGCTTCGCTTCTATTCGCTTCGCTCGCCCCTGATGGCAAACCAAGTTTTTCGTGTTTCGCTGCGACTTTCTGCGACAGCAAGCGCTGATTTTTTCCTCTTACGCGCCTCGTCGGCAGAAGTTTCCTTGGTTTTTTGGCAAGCGCAGAACGGCCACGCCGTTACATATGATAATGTTGATAAGAAAATGCGGTGAACGAATAAAATGTTCTACGATATATTCGATCAGCTCCGCAAAATACCATTATTTTTTGGGTGGATAAAAATTAATACGGGAAGGCTGCAACTATATGTATAGAATATGAGAAAACAATTTTTACCGTAGGCCTGATCAATACGAATGGTTGCAATGAATATTATATATTCGTTATTCTTGATTTTAACTAACTTTGTTTCTTCCTTGCGCAAATCATGGCAAAATCATACTATAAATTATACACTTGATTAATAAGTACGTATTTAAATTAGTATTGAAGTAGTATTTAGTTCGTTTACTACGAAAGACAATGTGGTGACACAAACATTTTTGGTAAGCTCGTGTATTAAAATAACAAAAATGAAATAGCTAGAGAGTATCAGACGTTACTGACGTAGTGCAGACTGACGTACTGCCACACAGCTTTTAGTATAAATTACGCATAATTACCTTGAAGTATATAACAACCATAATAGAGCATTTATCCCCCCCCCCCTCCAACACTGCTAGCTGCTCTCGCTGACATGCGCGTTGTTCTTCCTTCCTTTCCTTCGTAGATTCCGTATACACTCGAGTATCTACCATCAATACATATAAATCATAAGATTTTATATTATGATAATAAAAATTACATCACAAAGTTAATATTATGTCAAGTTTTGAAGGTGACAATATATATTAACATTAAAAAATTTGTTTGATAAGATTGTAGTGTAATATTGTATTGTATATAAAATAGATAAAAATGTAGATTGGGCCATGGGACTTAATCGTACTGGTCTACGAATAATAGGAGCTTGGCCTGACGAAAAAACGAACAAGCAAAAGTTTTTCGACAACCTTAAAATACCCATAATGGCTCTATCGATTTTTGTGTTCGTTAATATGCCGCAAAGTTATGCTCTACTTTCTGTAAAAAAAAATTTTCCTCTTGTCATCGATAATATGATGTCAAACATACCGGCGTTTGTATTGTGTCTTAAGCTCATCGTTTTTTGGTACAAAAAAGAAGGTAAATGCAAAACTTATTAAACTCATGCTGGTACACATAAGGTATGTCTAATTTTATTTTCCAAAAGATTTGAATATAGTAGTACGGTCCACTATCGAGGATTGGGTGCGTTCCAAGTCCGCTTGGGAGTATCAAATAATGAAAAAGGCTGCATATCTTGGGCGAGGCTTTACTCTACTAGGGTATTCTCTTGCGTCGGGGTGTTTAACCGGTTTTGTCGTCGCTCCGCCATGTGGACTTGACATTCGGCTTTTTTCTAACGCCACCGACATTGGAAAGTACCCGATGGTTGTGCAATCACGTTATCCATTCGATTATACTCGAAGTCCAATTTTTGAGTTGTTGCACCTCAGTCAAATCATCAGCTGTTCTTTTATGATGTGCGCTATGGGTGTGCCCGACCACTATTTTGGAGTTTTGGTTTTTCACCTCAGCGGACAATTCGAGATACTTGGTGTTCAGGTGGAAAATTTCATACAAAATTGCGATGAGGTATCATTTAAGAAAAAATTAAGCCTGTGCGTTAATAGACATGTGCATCTAATAAAGTGAGTAAGCTTATTCATTTTTTTTGTTGGAGAAATTAGAGAATCAGATTCTGATTCGGTGTACAAAAAGGACAAAAAACTTTTTTTTCAGCTTGGTTTGGAAAATTGAAAAATCCTTTAGCCTCGTAGTACTGAGCCAAGTATTCTGTCTCGTAGTAGTGGCATGCTGCGTCAGTTTTCGAATATTAGATGTAAGTTTTAAATGCCGTAAAGTTCCTCTAAAATAATTCTGTTTCTGCAGTATTAGTTGAATGTTGTTTACAATAAAAAGTATCCTCGTAATATAAACCACATTGCAAATCCGTCTATTGTCTGAAATAGTAGGTTTCGCCCCGAATGTGCATCTCTCTAGGGCGATCCCTGGACCGTTTGGACCGCCCTGACCGGATGCAAATTCGGGGCAGATGCTATTTCTTATACTAAGAGCACACCAGCCTCTCACAAACGCCCGAAGTAGGAAAACAATCTTTTTAGTCCTAAAAACTACATCACTGCCCTTTCTAAATCCATCTAAATATTTTAGCACCCTCATAGTTTTTAAACTTTTATGTTTTTTTTATATTTTGTCCTATTACGTTTACTAAGTCCGCTACCATTGGTAATATTGCTATTTACAGCCGATGTACTCCATCCCTACATATCTATTAAGAACATTCTTCCTTTCCACGCTGTACAGATCTATTTCTCCTAACTTTGCCTTCTCCTTCCAAAAATATTTGATGACTCTATGGTCATCCATCTCTCTCATCTATATTTGATATCTAGTTCGCCGCGAAATGCATGATTTTACAATATTGGTTTCTTTAAAAACGATGTATCTTGGTGTACAAAAAACCAGTTTCAAAATCTATCTGAAATTATATAACGGTATTTTCTCAAAATCTTTTCTTTCTTGCCAGCTCTAAATCCACCTCATAAAATAACACGCTTCTCACCAGATAATCAAAAAGTATCTTCCCTAATAGCACACATGGTTTTAAAAACGTTTAAAAAACGTTTTTTTTGAAACTTTAAAATGTTGCACTAAATGGTTTCATAAACGTTGTAAAAATGTTCAAAATACGTTGAAAATGTTCGCTTTTTTTGTTATGAAAAATCACGCCAGTATCATCTTAAAATTAACCTTCAACTGTCCCCATTTTCTTTAGCTGCAATAATTCTCTTTTTCTTTAATTTTCCTATACATTTTCTATAATTGGTTTTTTGTTGTTACAAAGCCTAAAAAAACAAACACAAACGTGTCGCGGGACACGCGTTTGGAACAAAGTCCCTTTCGTATGCAGGGTTGGTATGATTAATCAAGGACGTGCCACGCTCCTATTCTTTCTACCCACCCCCTCTTTAATTTTGCTTATTGATGCAATAAATAACTATATTCATAAGTTTATTTGCAATACATACATTTATTTATTTATTTTTAAAAGATTGTGTTATTCATACAAGAAATTTTATAGTGCGTTAGCAGCGCAATATACAAAACTGCAATGTACACAAATTATGTGGGTGATCGTTTCCGTAGCTAAGAATAACAAATTGTTATTTTTGGCCTATCGTTCTTTCCCTTCGAGATATTGCGTTTTTTCATTTTTTTGAGGTTATGTTGTCGTAAAACAGTTTCGGAATCGATTCTGAACAATTATTATTTTCTTATTATGTTATATGTTTTTCTCTGATGGTTAAATTAATAGAATACGAATAATTACCTTGCATTGATTATGGTGTCACGTACAGATAATGTTGGACGGAGTTGTCGAATTCGCTCCCATGACTCACAAAAGTGTTGAGTTGGCTCCCGGGTCATAAGAAACTAGGGTCGAGTTGGCTCCCGGGTCATTAGAAACTAGGGTCGAATTGGCTCCCGCGTAGGTCGAATTGGCTCCTATACAAGTTACTGGGTCCAAGGGAAGAGAACGGCAATAGTTTTGGATTAATTGTTGGCTTATCTCCAAAGACTGTACCAGTTATGGAGAGTTTCGAGATGCTCGTTTAATTGGGCGGTGCACCGTGAGTGTTGTTTGGTCGTGCAGCTGACCGCGACGTCATCAGCGTATAGATGTACGTGTTGATATTATCGCGCTGGGGTAAATCGTAGCAGAAGATGTTGAAGAGTTGGAGAAAGTTTGGAGCCTTGTGGGACTCCTGAAGTGATGGGGTGGAATCATAGGGAATGTGCAAACTATTAGACTTGCCTCCTTACGAGCAAGTAAAATAGATAGCGTAAAAAGATTGCGGATAATGTGCCCTATTGAATGATATTATATATATTATCCATATAGATAATCCATATAGATAATCCATATAGATAATCCATATGGATAATCCATGTTGATCATCCATATAAATCTTCAAGATCCATATGAACTTTTCAGATCCATATGGTTTTTTAATATGCATGTGGGCTTGTGAAATTATTACATATTTCGCTTTAAATATCATCATAAATCTCTAAGATCCACGTGAAGTTTTAATTCATGTAAAGACTTCCAAAATAATCACAGATTTGTCTTTTAATGCCTATATGGATCTCCGAAATCTAGTCGACATAGGAGATAGATATGGATTTTTAATACTTAATATAGGCAAAATTATATCAGTCCCCCCTCAGGGGCCGTACCCCAACCCCCGGGGCCTTTTTTTTCTATTTTTCGCCCCCCCCCCCCCCCCGTGTGGATTTTGTGTAAATCAGAAATTAACCCATGAAACGCAAATCAACGAATGCAACTCCTTCAGCTAGCCAAGCTTTTATGTCTCTGATAGTGGGTATAGGAGCTGACATTGGTTCCTCGGGAACCTCTTTTTCTGTAAGGCGAGACTACCTGTGCTTGTGTCTTCTTAGATCGGTTCTGCTGTGTGGCGAGCCACAGTACTTTGCTGGCCACTTCCGCTTCTTGCAGCGGGAAGGTCGAGAGTCCAGGAGCCGCGCTGCTCAGGAGCTTGACGTGCCCTGGACTCGTACGGATTTTTACAAGTTCTCCTACCGCATACATGCTGCGAATCTCTGGAACCAGTTACCTGCAGAACTGCGCCTAGCCATGGATAGGCCAACTTTTAAACTAAAATTAAACGAACTACTCTTAATTGTGAACTCAAACATGAGAACAATGCAGTGAACTGTTAATTTATTTACTTTGTTATGTAATTGTTTAAAATTTTTATCCATGTTCGTGCTCGTGTATTTACAGTGTTTTTAATGATTTTGAGTTAATTAATGGTGAGAGAGAGTGAGAGATGGAGCCAGTGCGCAGTGGGGGGGGGGGGGGGGGGAGGGGAGGGGGAGGGGGGGGGAGAGGGGGAGAGAGAGAGAGAGAGAGAGAGAGAGAGAGAGAGAGAG
>JAPYYV010011994.1:0-13992 GCA_030522625.1 Copidosoma aretas | reverse complement strand
GTTGTTATCTAAACATATATATATTTACTTATCATATTATTTCCTTGCTGTACCCCAGGGTACTAGGTTAAAAATCTCAAAATTAAGGTTAAGTTGTTATTCATCCAATAACCTATTTAATCCTAATATTTATTACTGGCTGTATTTTGGGTTACTGGTTTGAAGAGCTTAGGATTTTGGATATCTTGTTTTTTTTGGGAGATATTAATTTATTTATTATATTGTTTACTTGCTCTCTCCAAGATCACTTGATCAAGAGCTTCGAATCTCGGTTATCGTGTCATCTTTATAATTACTTATTGATTATATCATTTTCTTGCTTTTCCACTGCTAACAGGGCTAAAACGCTCTAGCGTTAGGTTTTTTTTTTTTTATGATTATTTACTTAGTTATCATATTTTTTTCTTGCTGTCCCTCGGGTCACTGAGTTAAAGAGCTTACTCTTTAGGTTATCTTTTTTTTCTCAGAGTTGTTTATTTACTTATCATATTATTTACTTGCTATACCCTGGATTACTAAGTTAAAAAGCTTAGAAAATTAGTTATTTCGTTATTTTAAAAATGATTCATTGACTTATTATATTATTTACCTGCTAGTTCCTGGCTTTCTAGAATAAAGGGCTCGAGACTCAGGTTATGTTATTATCTAATCAAGTATCTATCTAATTATCATTTTTTTTACTGGCTGTTTCTCGTGTTACTGGGTTAAATAGCTTAGGATTTGAGATATCTCATTATTTTTGGAGATGTTAGTGTATTTATTATATTGTTTACTTGCTGTCTCCAAAATAACTGGGTCAAAAGCTTCGAATTACGTTTATTTTGTTATTTTTCTGATTATTCAATTATTATATCATTTTCTTGCTTTTCAACGGACGACTAGGTTGAAAGGCTCTATAACCTAATCTAGATTAAGGTTAGTCTGTTTTTTTTGAGAGCTATAATTTACTTATCCTGTTATTTACTTGCGGTCCCTCGGATAACTGAGTTAAAAAGATTAGTATTTTGGCTATTTTGTTATTTTTAAGACTACTTATTGACTCAATATATAATTTTTTTGCCGAACCTCGCGTTACTAGGTTCAAGTACTTAAGGTCTAGGTTATGCTATTATTTAATTAATAATTTATTTAATTATCATATTTTTTACTGGCTATCCCCCGGGTTACTGATTTGAAAACCTTAAGATTTTGTTTATTTTGTGATTTTTATGATTATTTATGTATTTCTTAAATTAATTTCTTGATTTTTTACGTATTACTGGGTTAAAGAGCTTAGAATTTGGGTTTATTTTTTTTTTTACGATCATTCATCTACTTTTCATATTATTTATTTGCTGTCCTTCAGGTTACAGGGTTAAAAAAATAGAGATTTACGTTATGATAATATTTAATCAATAATCTATTCGATTATCATAATAATAACTCACTGTCCCCCGGGTTACTGGGTTAAAGAGCTCGGGATTTAGGTTATGTTGTAATTTAATTATTAATGAATATAAATATTTTATTAAAAACGTCCTGTCTTCTGGATTACTGGGATTAAGAGCTTAGGAATCGGGTTATGTTGTTATTTGGATATTTATTTATTTACTTTTTATATTATTCACTTGCTTTTTTTGGAATTACTAGGTTAAAAAGCTTGGTATTCAGGTTATTTTGTTATTTTTGAAATAATTTATTAATTGATTATATTATTTACCTGCTAGTTCCTTGGTTTCTAGGTTAAAGATCTCGAGATACAGGTTATGTTGTTAATTAGTCGATCATCTATCTAATTATCATATTTCTTACTGGCTGTCTCTCGAGTTACTGGGTTAAAAAGATAAGGATCAACATTATTATGCTATTTTTATAATTATTTCTTCATTTATTATATTACTTTCGTGCTTTTCTACGGGTTACTGGGTGAAAAGGCCCTGGATTTAGGTTTGTTTGTTTTTTTTATGATTATTTATTTACTGACGATAATATTTACTTCCTGTCTTTCGGGTTACACGGTTAAAGAAATAGAGATTTAGGTAATGTTAATGATTTATCAATAATTTATTCGATCATCTTCATAATAACTAACTGTCCCCCAGGTTACTGGGTTCAAGAGCTCGGAATTTAGGTTTCTTTGTTATTTTTATGATTATTTTTTTTTTATCATCTTATTCACATGCTGTCCCCCGAGTTACTGGGTTAACAAGCTTGGGATGTAGTTAATCTTGTTATTTTGATAATTAATAGTTTACTTATTATATCATTTTCTTGCTGCCCCCGTGTTGTTGGGTTAAAAATTTGGAAATTTAGGTGTTTTTGTTATGATTATTATTTATTTTCTTATTAAATCGCTTACTCGCTGTCCCCCCGGGTTACTGGGTAAACAAGCTTGGGATTTAGTTCATCTGATTTTTACCTCAATAAGTAATTTGTTTATTATATTTTTTTCTCGCTGTTCCCTGGGCAACTACGTTTAAAAGCTTGTGATTAAGTTAATGTTTTTTTTTTTTATAATTGTCAATTTACTTATCATATTAATATCTTGCTGTACCTCAAGTTACTGAGTTAAAGAACTTAAGTTCTAGGTTATCTTGTAATTTTTATAATACTTCAATAATTATCTTCTTGACTTGCTAGTCTTTAAATTTCCGGGCTTAATAGCTTGGCTTTTAGGTTAATTATTTATTTTTAAAATGATTTATCTATTTATTATATTATTTACTTGCTTTTTCCCGTTTGATTGAGCTTTAAAGTTTGGGATTGAGGTTATTTTGTTATTGTAATGATATTTTTATAGTTATTCATTTTTTTAAATATAATTTACTCGCTGTGCTCTGGATTACAAGGTTGAAAAGCTTGAGATTTAGATCATCTAGTTATTATTACAATAATTTATTTACATAATATATTATTTACTTGCTGTTTCCTGCGTTACCGGGTTACTAAGAAGCTTGTCACTAAGATTATTTTGTTGTTTTGATGATTATTTATTTACTTATTATTATATTTATTTGCTGTCTTCCGGGTTACTTGGTGGAAAACCTCGGGATTAAGGTTTTTATGTTATTTTTATGATTAATCATTTTCTTCTTATAATATTTACTAGCTTTCCCCCGAGTTACTGAATTAAAAAGCTTATGATTTAGTTTATCTTGTTATTTTCATAATTATGAAGTTACTTATTATATCCTTTCTTAGCTGTTCCCCTGGTTACTAAGTTTAAGAGCTTAAGATTATAGTTATGATTTTATATGAGTAATAATCTATTGAATTATTATAATAATACTTACTGTCCCTCATGTAACTAGGTGGAAGGTCTCGGGATTTAGGTTATGTTGTTATTTTATAATACTTTATTTATCATATTATTGACTTGCTTTACCTTGAATTACAAGAATAAAGAGCTCAGTTTTAGGCCATCCAGTTATTTTTAGAATGATCTATTTATTTATCATATTATTTACTTGCTGTTTCCCAGGATCACCCGCTGTACCCTGAAATAATATGTTAATGAGTTTTAGATTTAGGTTATCTTGTTATTTTTATAATATTCCGTTTATTATATTATTGACTTGCTTTTTTCCTAATTAAAGTATTAAAAAGCTTGGCACTAAGGTTATCCAGGCTTTTTCTAGGATGATTAATTTACTTATCATATTATTTACTTGCTCTTCCCGGGGTAAATGGGCTAAAACGCTTAGAATCTAGGGTATCTTAAAATCTGTATTATTATTTACTTACTTATCATATTATTTACTTGCCATCTTCCGGATTACTGAGATGAAAAGGTTGGGATATGAGTTATTTTGTTATTTTTAAAATTATTTATTTACTTATTACATCATTTACCTGCTGTCCCCCGAATTTTTAAAATAAAGAGCTCGAAATCTAGGTTATGATGTGATTAAATTATCAATCTTTTTAATTATGATAGTCTTATCTGGCTGTCTCCCGGGTTACTAGATTAAAAAGCTTAGGATTTAGATTATCATGTTATTTGTTTGCTTATTCATTCATACATCATATTATTCACTTGCTCTCTTTCTGGTTACTGGGTTATAAAAGCTTGAGATTTAGGTTATTTTGTTATTTTTATAATTACCTATTTACATATTATATGATTTAGTCGTTGTCTCCCGGGTTACTGGGTTCAAGAGCTCGGGATTCAGGTTATGTTGTTATTCAATCAATGATCGAATAAATTATGATATAATTAACTCGCTGTTTTCCGGGTTGCTAGGTTGAAAATCTTAGGATTAAGAGTATTTTGTTATTTTTATGATTATTTATTTACTAATCATATTTTTTACTTGCTGTTTGCCGGGCTGCTGGGTATAAAGCTTGGAATTTAAGTTATTTCGTTATATTTATTATTATTGATTCAATTTTTTTATTATTTACTTGCTGTTCCCCGGGTGACTGGGTTAAAAAGCTTGGGATTTAGTTTCTCTTATTATTCTCATAATAAATATTTTATACATAATATTATTCACTCGCTGTTCCCCGGGTTACTGGATTAAAAAGCTCGGGATTTAGTTCATCTTGTTATTTTATTAATCATTAATTTACTTATTATATTATTTTTTCGCTGTATCCCGGGGTACTAAGTGAAAGAGCTTAGGATTTAGGTTCCGTTTATATTTGATCAATAATCTATTCAATTATTATATTAATAACTTACCGTTCCGGGTTACTAGGTTAAACAGGTCGGGATTTAGGTTGTATTGTAATCAAATCACTAGTTAGTTAAATAATTATATTAATAACTCGCTGTGTCCGGGTTACTGGGTTAAAGAGCTTGGGATTAAGGTTATGTTGTTATTTAAATTTTCATTTATTTACTTTTTATATTATTCACCTGCTGTCCCCTGGGTTGCTAGGTTACAAAGCTCGGGATCTAGGTTATGTTATTATTAAATCAATAATCTATTTAATCATCATATTCTTTACTGGGTGAAAAAGCTTGGGATTTTAGTTATCTTGTTATTTTTGGAGATGTTAATTTATTTATTATATTATTCACCCGCTGCACACCGGATTACTGGGTTAAAAGCTTGTTTTGATTTCTGAAGGTATTTCTTAGTCGTCCAACATAATCTATTTTAGTGCAGCAAACCCTTAAGGCTTTGCAAGCATAATTAAAAGCTGCCAAAGGCACCTTGGTCTCTTGTAAACTTACGTTTGTTGGTACCTTTCTTCAACATTAGCATGATTTTTATTTGGAGTCTTATCCTGTGTACCATTAGCAAATTTAAATTAACTTTGCGTTTATTTTGTTCTTGGCTAATCATAGGCTGTAGTAGGTTCGGTCAGATAGTACATATGTCCAAACCTACACATGTTAAAAAATATAATTGACGACCTTTTAGCTGTAGGGTTGCATGAAAAGTTCTTCATAATATATTATTTACGCTTTCAACTTTAAATTGCTAAGCTGCTTCATTAATTCTTTGATAAAAATGTTTGCCTCTAATTCACTCAAGTTATCAAAATAGTCAAGTTATACAGCGAGCATTGAGATATAATTACTCGCAGCCATCATTTTCTTAAGTTGCAGGTAAATTATTTGAGATAAACTGTGACAAAACTCTTTTTTTTAGGATCCGATAGCACTACTCTGCTAACTTGAATTTGTGCTGGCTTGTTGCAAGATTCAGCAATATGTACAGCTGTGCTGTATATAGGCTTATTACTTCATTTCGTCTAAGCAGGCAATGACAATTTTATCCAGAGTATGTCCCTCTTCTTACATAGCAATCGCTAGTTTGTATAATAGAAGCCCTCAAGGACTCCTTGGACTATAGAAAAGGGCCTAACTTTGCAGATTTTTTCACCGACTTTATCTTAAATGAGAACCAGTTCCACAGAAATGCTCAGGCTTTCAGCTTAAGTTCTGGCTTTGAAAAAAGTTCAATAAAAGTCTAGGACCTCTGGGATAAGTAACAAACTTCAGTCAATTTTTCCTGGTCGTTACGAACAACCATATAAAGGCCTCTTGTATTGTATCGCTTGAGGATATGTGCGATACACTTTGGTCGAGTCAAGTCCTAGAACAGAACAGACAACTGCAGTCAGGATACCTTGCGCAAAAAAACATGGGTACCCATACGTGACACCTTCCATAATTTCTTCTATCTACTCCAATAATTTCTAACCTTGCCATTCAGCTGATGGATATCCTCTGGAATAACTGCGTCTTACAGTTGTCGATGTAAACGAGATTGTCGATGTTAACAAGATGATTGTGCATAAACAGCGTCCCTGACATACTGTCAATGATAATTTTTGGATTATACGATCTTGAGCAATAAGCACTGGAGCAGACAGTATTAAAACATACCTACATAAATTACCTAATACCTAATAACTTTTTTTTTGTAATCAAATGTGTCCTGATGACAGAGGCAATGTGCGGCCATTCTGTTGTGCCTGAAGATGCCGGGGATGCCAAAGTAGTTACCACAATCTAGATGCTGGACTAGTGGTATATTTTACGATTTCAAACTTATCTTCAAGCAAAACACAAGGCTCTCTAATCCAGCACAGCGAAATAAGTGTTTTTTGTAATTATTAGCTTGACAGAACGTATATTATAGAACATATGATGCATGATTTTTCTTTCAGTTAACCACTTCTTTTTTCTCAAAAGATCATTGTGTCTACTTAATTGGTTTGTAATAGAATGACAAAATGCAATATAATGCCCAATGCCACCTTTAGAAATAGGTGGCTTATACTCTATGACTCCAACCAAGACATAGGTAAAAGTATTTATTTTTAATGTGGTAGGTTTATCCAGTTAATTTGTAGCTAATTTTACATTTCGATTAAGAAAAGCTGATTTTTCATTCATGAATAACTGATATGCATCATGGGCATCAATGTACAAAAAATTTCCAACAGAAAATTCACAGTTCAAACACTTAGATTTACACAATTGATAGTAGTATGTCTTTTTTTGGAAGATCATTTCTAAATAATGCTCCAAATCATAAAAGTTTGTACAAACAACATCATTATGTATAGGGAAGATGAATCTGTTATTTTGTTTTTCATATTTACATCCACAACATATTTAAGGCACACTCCATGCTTTACATCAAAAATTTCTAAAAGAAGTGACGTACGATTTTTAAAAAAATAGTCATTCACTCCGTACTCATTGTAATGTAATAACATGCTTGCATAACATGTGTTGCTATTTTGTTACTTATGTTGTTTTTCAGAAATTCTCTAAAACTGTGTATGCAACAAAAATAACTTAAAACTTTTGTTATGGCATCAAAGGAACAAGTATTTCTTAGACTAATAAGTTTTTTACCCTTCAAAGTCATTGCTTTTAAATTGTTACTATTCAAAATAATATGTGTTTTCTTATCGCTGATATTTTTTGATCCTGTTAAGTGTGTCATCAAAAACTTAAAGTTGGGTTCAGCAGTGACGAATTTTCCCCTTATATTACTAATAATATTTTTAGTTGTGTCAATTGATCGATGTTTGATTTCAGTGTCAATTTTTGATTCCACTTCACAATTTTTAACTGAATCTGAGATTGGGTTATCGAACAAAGTAGAACTATTTTTAGGTATTTCGTGTTTTTTTGTAAGGGTATTATTGATAAAACTGATATTCTTGTCTTCAATATTCAACAAGTCCTAACTTTCTTTTCCGGCAATTTTTGTTGATGATAGTGCTACCATATTTGATTCATATTTTTCAGAATAGTTTTCGACATCATTGAATGCATTGTTTAAGTTCATAATTTGACTATTTTTTTGCTGACTGGTCTCACTTAATTCTTCATTACTGTCACAAAAACTATTAGTTTCAATAGAACGATAAAGCTGGATCTTAGAAAACTTATTTTTCCATCTTTCCTCTTCGTGCGAAAAAGAATTATCATACGGTGGTTCGCAAAGTATTTTTTCTTTTCCTCTCAAGGTCTCTACGTTTAAGTCTGCCTTACAAATGATAACATCAGCATATATTTGCACACAGTGCGTTGAAACAAATTCATCGATTCGTATAGCTTGTCTGTTGTGGAGTACAGAGTCTTTGCCTTCCCCAATGCAAGCTTCTGCCCTGGCTGATGTAGCAACATCATTATTATTATCAAAAGACTCGTTCATTATTTCTGTCCAAGTCAGAAACTCTCTACATAAGTTTACAAAGATCTCTCCAAAATCTGGTAAATAAAAAGGGTTTTCGGTTAAATCATAGTTATTGTAGTAAGCTTGTTCATTTGTTATTTGATTTTCTACTTGGTCTTTTAAAATGTTGATGTTAACAGATGTCAAACTTTTATTCTTTAGTTTCGTCTCAATTACATCCATATCACTAAACATTTTTTTTAAAGTGTCTGTGGATGTTGACAAGCTGCTTTTAAATTTGAACGTTTTTATTTTTTGAATGACATAACCATAGAATTTTTTAAAACGTTCTGTTTTGAACTCACTTGAAGTAATTGTTAAAAACTGGAACAAAGTTTATCAAAACCCCTAAGTTTCTTAACCGAGGACATCAATCCAACACTTATTTTATAAAAGTATTTAACTCTGGATGCAGTTTTTCGTGAAAAGCATGACTAATTTGGCAGAACATATTCCTAATAAGCTATATCTGTCCTGAGTTGCATGTGCAGTTTTTTAATATTTTGTTCCGGGAGGCAGTGAAGCAAACAAGCATCACTATATTCAGAAAAAGACAAGTTGTTAAAATACAGGCATACTGCATTTTAAACAGCTTTTTCCATGTCTATAACAATAATTTCGGTATTTCAGCCCCAGCTTTTTGGCACTCATTCAACCAAAATAGATGGAAATCAGTATCGTTCATCTCCGATACAACTTGGCATATGAGAGCTATCTTTGAATTAATATAAGTACTCAAGACAGTTAAGTATAGATCACCACTCTCGGTATCTGACCTAAGAATCTGAAACGAGATAAAGCTGGTGGAATCAAGAGCTAGCGGATTACATACCTTATTTTGCAGCTCATTGTGCAGATTTATTTGCTTCATTGAAAAATAAATAATATGGAATGGGTCAACTCCGATATTTCTAATAAGGTTGTCACACTGCACTTCAGTTATCAAATTTTCTAAGGATTCAAAGATGGTAGAACCTGTCTTAATACCAAGAATTTTATCAGCGTTTTCTTGACCAGCTTTTCTCAGAGAGGGCAGTCTGGGTATAAGAGGAGACTCAACATCACTATATTTCATTCCAGATGATATCATGTCCCTTCTGACCTGTTCTGATTTCTTGTGAGTCAAGTCTTGTTTCACACCAAGTCTTTTTTTACCTGTCAAACGTCTTTTTTTGCGTAAGGGTTATCAATGCTATTTTGAGTTTTGACTAACAATCTAGCATCCGCATTTTCTTCTGGTTTTTCAGAGCAAGTTATTTCGATGGATTCGTTACAATCTGTACAGGAGCCAACAATCAAAATATAATTTTCCCATTGTCCTATCACATGCCTTTTAAAACTAAATGCACAAGGCAATTTTTTTCCTTTATAAATTTCATGTGCAATAATGTCAGTCCAACCTTGCTGCAAAACTTAATGTTCTTGACTGTCACTTGAAACTGGTAAAATGGTCTTGATACCAGACCATACATCTTTTTCAATTATGATATCGAACTGTTGATTTTTTTTCCTGTTTTTTTGTTCTTCATTCAGATCGTGCTTCTGACAATTTAATTCAGAGTCTTCGTCTGAACTTCTTAAATTGTGAGAGTCCTCTACAGTTTATTCACATAGATTTCTATCGACTGGATTCAGTGGCATCTCTTTTTTTGTTTTGTACTTAGTTAATAAGTCATGAGTATTTTATGCAACTTTAAAATTCAAATTCACAGGTTTTATTACATCGTTCAGGTTATTTCAAATATCTTTCCAGACTTGGTCACTTTTTCCTTTAAGCGTATTGCTATTAAAAACTTCGAAATTGATTAATTCATCAAAAATGTTCTTAATAGACAGCGCAGCCTTTGGACCTCGTGTTGGCATTGTTATATTACTTTGCATTCGTTTTTTTATATCAAGTTATGTTTTAACGAGAAACTATTTTCGACTCTGCTAACTGCTTGACCAAACTAAATAAATACTGACAAATTAAATTAATACTAACTACCCAAGATAAGAGGCTTCAACGAGAGAGCGAACATCAATGACGCCGTTTTTTAGACAGATTCACAGTTTGATTCGCTCCGAAAATAAATTGGGTCCTACCATATTTCAGCTTCATCAAAAAAATGTGGACAAACCAATTTGTCTCTTAAAGTCACCATATGCCGTCTTGAAGATGAGAATTGGCTTGTCCAGATCCATATGTCGAAGTTGGGAGAAGTTATATGGAACGGCCCCTGGTGCTGCCCTCAGTCTCCATTTGAATCTTATGGTGTAAAATATAGTTGCAGCAGCCGTCGTCAGTACCAGGGGGGGGGGGGGGGGGGCGGTTTAAAGGGGGGGGGGGGGGGGGGGGGGGGGGGGGGGGGGGCGTCTATAAGACAACGTGTTAAAAAAACAATCAGAGCTAGCCCACCCCTCCAACAATGGCTGTATTCCACATTGGGATCCTAATACGTCACGTGACTCTCGCGATTTACGTAGTCAATTGGGGAAAAAATAAGACAGGCCTTACGGGAACGTATCGGTTATGATTTTTTTTACGCCTACAGCGATCGTATTACGGCGAAAGCCTGCAGATAACATGTTTTTGTGGGGATAATAGTACTCCATATATTTTTTTCCCCATCTGAATCGTTACTTGAAGCTCAAAACCTTACTTCTAAAGTGCAAAACGCACATTTAACCTGTAAAAGTCTCTCTCGCTGTTGCCTATATATACTTGTTTACTAACCTATATATAGAAAACAGTGGGAGAGATTTGTACAGGTTAACTGTGCGTTTTGCACTTTAGAAATAAGGTTTTGAGCTTTAAGTAACGATTCAGATGGGGAAAAAAATATCTGAAGTACCATTATTTCAACGAAAACATGTTTTCTGTAGGCTTTGGCCGTAATGCGATCGTTGTAGGCGTAACAAAAAAATAACCGATGCGTCCTCATCAAGCCTGTGTTATTTTTCCCCCAATTGACTATATATATCGCGAGAGTCACGTGACGTTTTGGATCCAAATACTCGATTTTTTCATCAAAAGTGAATTTCATAGGAGTGGGGAAAGATCACTTGGCCTATCCTTTCCATGCAACTACATGCATGTGCTGGGTCACGTCACCCGTCCCCATTCTTATTAAACTTACTTTTGATGAAAAAATCGAGTATATGGAATAAAGCCAATATTCTCAGAGCAAATAAGAAAAAAAAAAAAACGCAAATCTATTGGGACTTGAACTAAAGTGCCTCCTCTTTGATCTTCAAAAGCTCACCACCTAATAAAATATTTATCAACAGATTAGTATAGGAGTTGTGTGGCGCTGACGACAGTTACGAACCTCCTCTCGCAGCTTCCCAAATCTATCACCTTGTGTAAATTCATGCATCTAATTGGTAGTTGAGTTCAGATACCAATAGAAATGTCCTATACTAAGGTAATAAACACTTATGATTCTCATGATTCTTAAATTAAAACAATTTACTTAATTATTTTCAGAAATGGTGGATCGGAGCCAAAGAGCGATCTGCTACTAATGCCGCTAGTGGCTGCATTGCAGCCATGTCGATTCGGCATTGCCGGCATTGTACCAATTCGGATCCCAAAACGTCACGTGATCTCTCCGTACAAACCTATGGCAGAGGTCTGAACTGTCCCCCGTCTGGGCTACATATATCAAGATATATATATAGCCGAGACGGGGTACAGTTCAGACCTCTGCCATAAGTTTGTTCGAGAGGTCACGTGACGTTTTGGGATCCCAATAGTGCCGAACTCTTTTTTCACCCCCTCCCGTCCCCCCACGCCATCCTCTATATACAGTATACGTACGCACCCAAGCAGCAGTGGCAGGGGTCTGATTTCGGTCTTCGATAATCGTAATAGCTTTCTAGACTAACCGTCATACAGCACACCTTAATCCGAGCCTTAAGTACAAAAATATAACAAAAAGGTAAATTGTAGATATTTAGCAAGTGATATGACGCTCAATCTAGAAGGCTATTTCGATTATCGACGACCAAAATCAGAAAACCAGGGGTGCCAAATTGGCCGCGGACTAGCGCGCATGATTGAGATCGGCTGTATGGGCAAAACCGCAAAAATCCAGTAGCTTAAATCCCAAGCTCTTTAACCCAGTCATCCGGGGGACAGCGAGTTAGTAACATTATCATTAAATCAATTATTGATTAAATAGCAACATAATATAAATTTCAAGCTTCTTTACCCAGTAACCCAGGGGACAGCAAATTAATAATATAATTAAATAAATTATCGAATAAATAACAAGATAACCTAAATCCTAAGCTCTTTAACCTAGTAACCTGGGGTGCAGCAAGTTAATAATACAATAAGTGAATAAATAATAATATTATTAACTTGCTGTCCTCCGGGTTACTGGGTTAAAGAGCTTGGGATTAAAGTTATCTTGTTATTTTTCAAATTATTTATTGACTTATTATATTATTACTTCGCTGTCTCTCGGCTTACTGGGTTAAAAATCTTGGGATCTAGGTTGCGTTGTTTATTTGTATAATTATTCATTAGTAACTATATTATTGAATCGCCGTCGCCCGGGTTATTGGGTTGAAAAGTGAAATACGCTTGTTAATAGTGTTACTATAAGTCAAATAGAAAAGTATAAATGTTACTTTATAGCCTTGTTCAAGGATATTTACTTGTAGTACCCCTTGTGGTCGCCTAGATGCCGCCACAGTTGAGAGCTCTTTTGCCCTTTAAAGCAAACAATTATAAAACTCCCGCAAGATACCTTCGGTCACGTCCCAGCTACCTCCCGCTAGTCGCCGTTTGTTTATCAAGTTTAGAGCAGTTTGACCTCAAATAAAAGTGGGAAAATAGGGATAAATAAGAGAGAATACTTGTGTATGGGTGGGAATTTAGTATTCTCGAACAAGTTATTCGTATAATTTAGATTGAACTTGACTAGAAGTTTGTTTAATCTACAAAAAAAGCTTATATACTTATTGGACTTCTAAATAGACTTCATGGACGCTGAATAAATAGGTTTTAAAAAACGCAAGATAGAATAATATCGTTGAGTGTAAGTGGAATGGCCCCTTGGGTGGTATTCCGTAACTTGGAGAGGTTTTACACCACAGCTTTACAGTCTACACCAGACTACGTACCACTTTTCTACATAATTCTCCTCTTAAACATAGCTTAAGGTTGTTCTGTGAAAACCTACATATTTATAATAAATTCGCCGTGTTATTCTTATGGACATTGAAAAAAAATTAAAATCGTGATGGAAATTAATTTGTTGTAACTTAAACGTATTACGAGTAATTATGCCAAGTTTGGAAAAGATTTTGTCGCTAGAAATAAAGTTATTTGTTTATGAAGTTAGCCTCATAATACATGGGCTCTTATGTGAGCCTAGCAGTTTTTGGTTAACTTTGAGAATTTTTCACTTAATATTTAACGATATAATCTCTGCCAAACTTGGCAGAATGAGGCTTTATGTGTTTTACGTTCGAGAGAAAAAGTTTCATTGATTTCTAAACACATTCAAGGTATCCACATAGCAACCTTAAGATGCTTTTAAGATGAAAATTGGTTGTGGAAAAGTGTTGTGGTGTGCTGTAGAAATTCGCCAAGTTAAGAAATACGGCCCCTGCAGGCCTGCACCCAAGTGCAAAAAGATGTTCAGGTTAGAGGAGTCACGATTGTCGCGAATATCATTCTATCGATATTACATTTAAAAAATTAAACAATACAGCGGTACGTTATTTTAAACTACATTGCACGATCTCTGATAATTATGTTCATGTATGTTCTGCCTGTGTTGTCCGCCAAGTGTCGTGAATTTTATAGCAAGATAAAATAAATTGAACTTCCATTACTTGATTTCATTATAATGCAAATCAGCAA
>JAPYYV010011993.1:0-10519 GCA_030522625.1 Copidosoma aretas | reverse complement strand
CCTCGAGAGAGAGTCACACAGTCCAGTGTTGGCATAATACAATGTATAGGAAATAACAACTGTTGGGTGAAATGTGCCGTGTACCAGATGCAGATGATATACATATGTGTAACGGCAAATCCGCGTCGGTCATCGCTCGGCGCTTAGCTGCTGCTGCTGCGCCCACGTTATAAAACCTCCCTTCCCCGCGGCTCTACGACACTCGAAATAAATAATCATCATCGCGCGCTAGGTAATACATAACACGCGTATCCATGGATACTATATAATGTTGCGCGCGTATATTATACGGCGCAGCGGCGAAGCATACCGCCGAGCCGATCCGATGGTTGAACAACCGCGCGCCGCGACAATAGTGTGTTAAGAGCACGTGGAAACTTGACAATTGCCGGCTCCGTTCGCGGTCTGGGTACAATTGCTGCTGCAACTACCGTGCCCCCCCCCCCCTGCAATTTCGAGAGAATAATAGCAGCGGGAGGTGTATTTATGTTCGTCCTCCGCTTCTTCTTTTTTTTTTTTCCAATCATCAGCCTTCCCCGAAACGCTCGGCGCGACGTCCATGGGAAAATGGTACAATGGCCAGCGTCGCGGGTGAATTATCATCTCGCGCCCGACAGCCGACAATTATTATACGTATATACATGTATATAACGGTAGCCGCCGTCAGCACCGAGCGATCGCAATCGGTCGACGGCGACGCTGGCATCGCGGGGGGGGGCTTGCGGTTATTAATGGTCCATACTTGTAAGAACGTGTAATATCCACGGAGCCGGAAGCGCGGCGCTCGTGATCGCGGATTTGGGCGGGTAAAAAAGTGGGACGACGAACGGACGAGCGGAGCGCGGGAAGAAGAGAAGCGGATACTGACCGTGAAAAATCCGGCGAGCAGGACCCTCCACATGGTGAGGCGGAGCGCGCCGAGGACGGCTGTAGTGCGGGGGGCGCCGACCGGGATTCCTCGCTCCGACTGTACAATGACAAGTGTACTCGTGCTCACTCGGAGGGGGAAAAACAAAAAATCGGAGATCGGGATCGAGCGTGAAAGATCGGCGCTCGCAGGTGCAAAGGCCGATCCAATTTCGACGGAGATCGCGGGCGGACTGCTGCTGGCCGGCCGCACGCGCTCCCCGGTGTATACGAGGGAGGGAGAGGCGGCCGCGCGTGCCGAGGCTCCCCCACGCCCCGAAGATGGTGGTGGTGGTGGTGGTGGAAGTGTTCTATGGTAGGTATGTATATGTACACCTATACTAGTCGTACCTGGTACTACTTCTGAGTTTTCGGTACAGCAAGGCGTACATCTGCATGCAGATATTCTGAAACGTTTGGCAGGCACGTACTATGATGTTGAGTAAGTATCGGTGGGGAAATCGGCGCGTTATTTTTCAGAACCTCGCCGTGGGGCGTGACAAATTTCCGGCCACGTTTCTACAGGATCTCCAGGAAATTCGAAAATCGACGATCCGGCTCTTACCGATCCCTCCTTGTACATCTTGCACGGAACTGGAATCTCACGCAGATTCGCGTGATTTACGCTTTTGCGCGTGGAAAATCTCAAAACATCATCTCGGGGAGCGTGAAAGATTTTACAGTCCACGTGGCTTGGTACCATATATACGTGTATAGCTCGTTTCTGTGCTCCGAGAGATAACCGCGGGATACCGATCGGACCGATAGCGAGACCAATATCCTCCTCCCGTCCGCGAAAAAGATTTGTGCATCGCAACAAGCCCTTTGGATGCAAACTCGAACGCGTGCGCTGCTTCAAAAATCGGCAGCTCCGCCGTTCGTATCTGCAATATGAGGAGAAAAGAAGAAAACAGTGCGCTACACGTTCACGACCTCGGCGCATTCCCGATCGGCGCTACAGCAAGTATTTCGCGAAATAAAAAAAAAAAAAACGTCTCGGCGACTGCTCCTATTCCTTCGAGCGAGCAGCACGTATATATATATATATATATAATAGCAGAGGCTCTCTGTCCAGCGCGGGCGGGTGTAATAGCTGCCCGAGGGCCACGTGTACTGTTAAACGCCATGGCCCCGTGCCTCCGCTAACGACCGTCCCAGCCATCTCTTCCTCCTCCTCCTCCTCCCTCGCTCGGACTTCCTTCCCAGCGCTTTACACTCGTACGGCCCCCTTCCTCGTCCACCTGCCCGCACGCGCCGGGCTATCTGCTGTGCTTATTACAGGTGGTAGTAGTTGTGCCTTTTTCTTTTCTCTTGCCATGCTTTTATGTTAAGTAAAAATCACGCCGAATAAATTACGCTGTATTTCGACTCGGAGACAGTAACTGACAATTAAGTACCCGCCGCTGACACGATTCTCTCTCAGCGGTCGGTGGCCCTCGCTCGACTGTTCCGGCAGGTCATGACGCTCTATATGTACGTAAATGGAAGGGCAGTTCGGGCTTTTTTCACGAAAATCGGTGGACGAAGAGCGATCGTTGTACACGCGCACGGTTATTCATGCGCAATTTGTTTCATTCGCGAGATGATAAACAGTGGACTCTGATGAAATCGGTAATCCACGCTCCAACTATGCATACACGCAAATATAAGATCGACGGCGCAACAACAATGATGCACCAAACTGCTTGCCCGCGCGCACAGAGAGGTCTGATGTACAGTCACAAACCGTCGATCATCATCATCATCATCATCATTATCAGGAGAGAGGCGAAGGAACAGAAACGCGTCAAGAAAATCGGCAGAGCGGCGTAAGTTGAAACTTGCGCTTTGCCGTTTGCCCGGAACAAAAACTCCAAAGCAGGCATTATACGTACCCCGCGTAAAGGCATTGTATAACTTTCATAATATAATGGTATTATACATGGCTACGTATATTCATAAGCCCCATTTCACGATTCGAGCGCGATTTAACAGTTACGCGTTAGAAACATGTATGTATATATACCATTGCAGAGTAGAGGCGTTCGAGTCTCGTGGGCGCGGCAGCGTGTATTATACAGGCTGTACGGCGAAATCTACGGATAAAAAAAAAATAGGCACGAGAGTATACCGGCGCAAGTATGTATACGCGTATATACATTAATCTCGAGGAGATAAGGGAGAGAGAGAGAGAGCGCGGGCGCGCGGAAAATCACGGCCGGCGCGCATCGCGATACGTGCCAGAGCTGCTGCAGATCGTAGGAGAGCGCAGCTGCTGACCTTAGCCAAGGCTATGGCCGGGGAGAGAGAGAGAGAGAGATCGGGCCCCCCCCATTGTCCGTTACAGCTGCTGCCGCTGCGCCGCGGAGCGCGATGAGACGAGCTGGTGCTGTACGCGTCGTGTTATATATTGTACCTCCCAACGACCCGCACTTGTATACAATAATGATAAGAATGATAATATGCTGTACGGCGTGTAATAATAATGTACAAACTTCCCCTTGGATTCTGCAACGTCACGGACCATAGAGGCGTCCGATCGCATTAGCGTTATTCCCTTTTCTGCGGCGTATAATATTATACTGCCCACAGTTCGTTCCTGCATCTCCGTATGTTTCGCGCGTACGCGTGTATGTGTATAATACAATAAGAGCTTCCTCATCCTGATGCTGCGCCCATCAGGAGCGTTGCGTAATAGTATAACGTAATACACCATCGCACCTGCCGCTGGTAATATTACGGCATTACTGCACAGCGCGCACTTGACCGCTCGCGCCATCAAGCTGCCGGTCGTTGCAGAGATCGCGCTGCTACGGGCATTGCTATGCCCTTCCTTCCTTCCGACTTTTCTCTCTCTCTCTCTCTCTCTCTCTCTCCATCGCCAGCTCAGCTGCTACATTTAGCCCGTGGAATGGGGATGGATGATCGTTATTATGTACCGCAGCGATGCGCGCCGGGCACGCGTCTGCAGCCGGCTGATGGATGATTATATTTGCACGCGTGCGTGAATTTTCAATCAATTTTCTGTTCCTTCCCTTACATAATACCTTCCGTACTTACGTATATACATTATGTATACTGCATAACAAGTACCGAGATGTTTAATACCACCCGGAACATATAACCTATAGGTATGCTCAATTAGACGCGCTGCTCATGGTGCGATGTATTTTCGTAATATACTTACATCGTATCGGTACGTATGACAATAGGTATAGATACATACTTCTCAAATCGGCCAGTGATGCAATGATTCGCAACGCGCCCTAAAGCATGTACGTACGTACAGTGATAAAATGAGTGCATCGATCGAGACGAGACAGTTTTGGATTACAATCGAGTAGGTACTGATCGAGTAAAGGCGTCGTCCAAGTAAAACTTTTATACATCGTGAACCCGAGAATCACCGGCCTGCGTCGGCAAAACGGACAGTCCATCATAATCTCGTACATCTACATACATACATTATACGTACGTATTAATGGACGAGGAAATAATAATGATAATACACGTCATGCACACCTTATAGGGTACCTATATATATATATATATATGTAGTTCACAAAGAGCTAGCCGCACCGACCGTTCACCGTATACAACATTTCCATTTGATGCAAACCGCGAGAGCTTCTTGCAAGTATATTATACCCTGTATACGTGTGTGTGTGCTGCTTCACGCTTCGCCGGAACTGCCGGGCGGCGGCATCCCCCATATCCTTGCAGCGCTTTTACATTACACGTATATAATACTCTGCTCGCAGAGTCGAAAAGTAATAAATTCATCGCGCGCGGGCAGTATATTATACAGGTGTACCATGACGTGTTGCAAATATGCGAGCATGTATAATACAGATGAGAATGAGCTATGTATAAGCTTGGCTCGCCGCGTGTACACCGGGCGCCGGCCACCGAGGAGAAGAGCGAAAAAAATAAGAATAGTAGGAGGAGGAGGAGGAGGAGGAGGAGGAGGAAAAAAGGCATTCGCGGCATATCGACCCCTATACGCCTCGCGGCCTATGATAATACACGTAACGGGCCCGGCCGGCGAATAATGCCTCTCCTACCACTACTACCAAAGAAGCAGCAGCGCGCGTATATGGTTACATGTACGTTCTTTAGCGCGCGCGTATACATGTACTATATATCGTGCTCTTTGCACCTATTACAATGCTGGGCGAGACTTGTATACAAGTAGGGGAAACGCATGATGCAGTCTGAAATATACCCGCGCGCTCTAATTAAAGTCCCCGACGATGCGCGGAGGCATTCCTCCTCCCGGACTTACCAATCAGACGTGATTTACCCGCATCGCGTTCCACCCGGGAAAATTCAGGGACTCGCTCCGGTGGATGATTAACAGTCTGCCCCGGATGAAAACGAATGCACAAGTTTGGCCTTTCCACGCGGCACGCAAATTATATAACATGCCACCTTTCGATTCGGCCCGTACTGCAATACTTACACTGATGTATACTCGACGGGCGAATCGGGACGCGCGCGTGCAAGGCCAGAGTATCGTACCTTCGTACGAGCCGATCGACCCGAATAATCGTACACAAAGAGGGGCCGTTTGGTATGCCGATCGACGCCCGTCGAGGCTCGCCCCGTTTTGGCGAACAATCGCGCGACACCCCTCCCCGCGATTGTCGGGCACCTTGAAAAAGCGATGGGTCGCTCCGGCAGAGGCCCTTCCCTCGCTTTCGTCAGCCATGCGCGAGCCGGTGCCAATGATGAGATTCAGGGTAAGGACGGCTAGCTTTCGGCCTGAAAATGTCTCTGTTTACGCGTTTGATCCGGCAAAACACAGGCTCTCGAGCTCCTGATGCTCCTGCTGTCCGTCCGCGGCTCGCGGGAGCCCTACCCGCCCCCGGCACTGACGGATCCCCGGGTTTTCGCGCCGCCGGATGTGGTGGACGCCCGTGCGAAGAGTCTCCACGAGCCGACGATCACCGACATGTCGTGCCAGGCCAGCGGGGAGGAGGTGTACTTCAGGTGATTATACCCAGAGTATGCTCCCTGGTCTGGTATACACTATGCATGAAACATCGCACCTTTGGTCCCTCGTTGCACTTTACGCCAGATATTTCACGATGCCCCAGAGCGTCCCTGCTGCCGCCGAGGACGAGCTCGGCCGAGCCCGTGATCGAGGGCAGCGGCTGCCGCGCGTCCAAGCTCCCCGGCGGCGAGTACCGCATCGACCTGGGCAGGGACGAGTTCCGCAGGTGCGGCGTGGCGGACTGCTCGGACGGCGACGGCGGGGCCAGGCTCTACTGTCTGGGCCTGCGCTTCCCACGGATCCCCGGGCCGAGGCTGAGGGCCGACCCGAGGACGAAGCTCCGGTGCCGCGCGCCGGACGCGACTGCCTCGCACACGCGTCGCCTCATCGACGCGCGAGTCGTGTATTATCCACTTACGACGCGGGATCATGGGCCCTACACGGAGAGAGTGAATCGAGGGTTGTTTGCTCGTGCGCTGCAGGAGCGCGAGGATGGCACCGGGACTGGCCAATCAGCGTTCGAGACCGAGCTGGGACTGTACGGAAGAACCGTGGCTTCCGAGGGTGCCTTCGACGCGAGGATCGAGCCCGGCGGCTCCGTCGTCCTCGGGGAGGAGATGCTGCCGAGGGCCGGGGTCCGGCAGGGGCGATGGTGGGTTGCTCGTCGATCACGAGATCCGAAAAGTCAGGGTGATGTGCATGTATTTTCTGATAGGCTGGAAGTACTCCAAGTTGAGCGACGTGACGGTCCAGTTCGCGCAGCAGCGCGGGACATATGCCCGGGCGAGCAGTACAGGGCCGGGTCGTTGGAGAGTCGACTGCTGCTCAGGGCCTTTACGTTCGACGGGTTGCGGGAGACGGACGAGATGGTGCTCGCGGCCAAGGTGATCGTAAAAACAGTTTGTCCCATGATTTATCCATCAAACACGCACGTCCTCGTGCCCGTGGGGACTTTATTTCGTGGTTCCCTCGAAGGCAGATTTAGATTTTGAGTAATTTTACACGATCGTACGTTCAATGTGTTGAAGATAACCGGATGCCTCGCCGGCGAGGACGGCGCCCCCAGCTGCGCGCCCGGCCACGCGAGGAGAGCCCGGGACACCGGAGCTCAGGGCGGAAACGGCACCATCACCCGCGACTGGCTGCGCAGGGACGTCACCTTCCGGGTCGTCGAGTCGATGCGGACGGACGAGCCCGATCGAGCGGCGCTGCGGGTCTACCTCCTGCCGGCATCGCTGCTCGCTCTGGCGATCCTCGGGACGGCCATCGGCGCGCTGCGGCTTTTCACCGCAGCTGGCGGGACACCCAGTTCATCGTGACATTCACGGGGGCCCGCGTATATACGTGCATTATAGAGCGAGCAGCAGACATTTTTATAGATGGTGGGGTTGATGGAGGGTTCGCGCGCGGTCGTGAGTCGCTGTATGATAATCGGACGAGGAGGGTAAAAGGGGATAAAGATTCCAAACAATAGAGCAGGGTCCTCGGCAGGGATGTTCAAAAGACGGATGGCGGAATCGTCCAAGCGTCCAGTTCGAAGCAGAGTTTGACGCCGAGGGCGAAGAACACGAGCGAACCCAGGGTGGACTTTACAAACTTGTCCCTCGTGAATTGGCTGGCGAAGCAATTGATGGAGCACATGCAGTAGTGCCCCAGTATGCCGGTTCTTCTCGTCGAGGTCGACTTGGATTCTGAAACGTGCGGATTCAATGTTTGAAAAATAAGTGGAAACAAAAAAAGAAACAAAAAACTATACAGAGAGTATGGATAATTTGTATCGACAACATGTCCAAACGTTACGTTTAGTGCGGCCCGACGCACGGGGGCCCGCGACTACGGCGCTTCCCGCAAAGTCGTTGAGTATGCGGCTCCTCTGACTCCGACTTCGACTTCGAAGAGATGGGGGACAACTCCTGGCGCTCTTGCTTCGCACGATGGCGGTTCCTCTGTAAGAATAAAGCACACTCGTGAATCGAACCGAATAAAGGAACGTCCATCCGTTGGCTGCGTCGTTTAATATATGCCTCTATGCGTACCTTTTGCTCTCAGCGCGGGACGCGCGGGGCAAGCGGCTTCTCGAGCCCGCGGCGATGTCTGGAATGAAACATAGAGCGAATGCAATTTTCGCGGTGTGCACTAATAGATTTACCACGGTAGCGAGCGCTTGATTTAATTCGGTTCGGTTTCGATACCCATTTGTGTGTATAATACTTAATTAATTGTGACAAACCGCGAACTACATAACTACAAGTGGTAGCGAGCAAATCTAGTGTAAAATGAGATTGCGAGTTACCCGTCACCGAAGGCGCGAATTCCGACCCGTGGCATGAACTTCTCAGAGAGTTCGCGCTACTTTGCACCCTGGCGTCTCGAACACCGCACGGGGGCGCGTTGAACGTCACGCTACTCTGTTCTTGTTCGTTCGCCGCCGCCGCTAATTGTTGTTGTTCTTGTTGTCGACGTCGTTCTACATGGGTGCATTGAACGAAATTTTAACCTTACTCCATTATGGTATACGTGTATCAGTTTAACAAGTATCAACTGTTGCGGCGCATAGCTCGTAAAGTACTGTGCCGGTCAAAGTTTTTAGTATCACAGAATCGGCTGGCTGATATAAGTACCTATCTCCCTCCTCTGCTGTATAACCTTGGGACATGTTGGTGGACACCGATTGACAATTCTGGCTGGGTCCGTCATTTTTTGGAATTTACGCGAGTATACGAGGTATTTATACGAAATTGAGCTCTCTCGGGCATTTCTGTGGCCTGTTTTACAACGTCAAACGGATTTTGTGTACTGTGGACAATAAATTTTCATCTTAATCAACACTATTGATTTTGAGTTTGTGTGGGACCAAAATTACCAACAATGAATAAACATGTAACCAAAAAATTTTTTAACCCTGAAAAACAAAAAACAACATTGGGAACGTAATAGGGGTTAGTGTTCCAAAGTAGAATTTCTTACCCATTGCAATTAAATACTTGCATATAAGGTTTCAATAAAACTGTATAAATATAGTAATACAATCAACAAATTTTTCGCGGGATAAAAACGATTTATTAAGCTCTAAGTATATGTACAAATCTTAAAATTATATACATGAGGACCATGTGAGGTTTAACATTCTTTGATATTTTCAAACAACCTTGGTGCCGCTGTTTTGCCATAAGCTAGAGTAAGTTCCGGCTCAGTTGGAGTCTCTCCTTCCTCAGCCACCTTGTAGGTCTTAGTGCCTGTAGTATTGTAGCATACCTTCATTTTTGGCTCTTTGTTGATAGGAATTTCAGCTACCTTTGCTTGATGCTTGGCATATTCTCGAAGCAATGGTGGCAGTTCCATTTCTCTGGCAAAGATTCTCTTGGGTTTGATCTCGACACTTCTGCAAAATTCTTCCTCCTTGTGTTTGGGTACAAGAAAGTAGTCTTTCTTGTATGTGGCTGATTCCATTTGCACTAACTTTTCGTGTTTCATCCCACGAAAGACTCTTTCACACAGGACAATCACTTTGCGAGGATCCTAAACAAAAATGTTTGATTTTTACCATGTGATAAATAACTATTTTTTCAAGAGATTTAAAATCATGCTTACGTCGTATGATGGCTTTTTTGGATTTGCCAGAGCTTCTACTTTTAAAACTTTGACGTAACAGGGCTCGGAATACCTCTGGAACATGCTCCTGCCTATTATCCTGCCAATGCCAAAATTTTTTAAGTTTCCTATAATTTCCCACATTGTCTTCCCATGAAAGTCCGTCGTACGACCGATGTATTTGAAAGGCATTTTTAACAATAAATTGTTGTCAACTTGATTGTAATGTTGTAAACACTTTACTTGCTCGAGGTTACGATGCTGTGTGTACCCTTTTTTTTCTGTCTGTTGAACTTTATTTGACGCATGTTGCGGCTACTGTACCGACTGAAGTTATTGCAGGATTCTCACGCTGAGCACGCGGATGTTACATTAATCTCCCTACAGATGGCAAATAAATGTTGAAAAATTGATATTTTAAAATTACCTATTTGAAAAAGTGAATGTTGTTGAACGGAGTTGAAAGACCACAGACTTAGTACCTATAGCGAGTGTTGAATTTCACGTAAAAATGAGACTGCCTTTGTATATTAGCTGTGTGTCAATCGAACTAACTTTGTAAAGTTTTAACGCTTCTTTGTTTGTCAAAGATTTTTTCGCGCGTCCTATATACTTAAATACTTGACACTCTTGAGAGTTACGCGAATGAGTAAAATTTTACCGTAAATTTAACATGAGCACTCTAAATATGAAATAGTTATATGTATACAACTTTTTCAAAATATTGCATATACACTGTGAAATAATGAATATTCACTATTTGAACAGTAATAAAAGCAATTACAGTATTTCAAAGTTAACTTTTGGAAATAGTGCTTTTACACTGCTAAATAGTGAATATTCACCATTTCACCTAGTTAACGATTCACTATTTCAATAACATCGTAAATTTATTGTTAGAACCCGCTTATAATAATATGTATGTACACTGGAAAAAAGTTGGGTGGGCCGTCTGCCCAACTTTACTGTGAACAGCGCACTCAACTGCTTGGTGCTCCCGCTCGCCCAAGTTGGGTGGACTGTTCACCCAAGGTGGGTGAGCAGCAG
>JAPYYV010011992.1:0-11475 GCA_030522625.1 Copidosoma aretas | reverse complement strand
CAAAAGTGCGATCGCCTCCAGGGCGATTTTGCGGCCCGAGGGTCCTGCGAAGCAGGCCCGAGGGTCCGCAACGTAGCCCTGATTGGATCGCACTTGAGTGGCGGACACTGTTTCTCCTACCGAGGGCGCACCAGCCTCTCAAAAACGCCCGAAGTAGGAAAAAACATTTATTAGTGCGCAAGAAATGTATAAATAAATTTTCGAATAAGTATAAACACTATATAATAAGAAAAAAAAATTAAAGAACTGCGGATATCGGGATTTGAACCTGGTCCGAAAAAGTTCGGTGTCAAGCGTCGTACCCACTTGGCCAGAGAGGATTCGACAGAAGTAAAATAATTTACGTCCACATAAGGTACAACTGCTCCAACTGTTTGTCTCTCGATTCTTCATTGCAATTGATTCTCAGTGAATAAAAACTGTTTTATCAGCTTGCATTTGCTTTATTTATTGTTAAACGTATATTTTAGAACCTCGATTCTATTTCGTACTTTTACATATAACATGTAGGTTATAGGATCTAGATTTCTGAAATAGATTCACAAAATCAAAAGTAAAACGACACTTATATCAAATGCATGGTTCTTACACTATGTTATAGAAATTGTTTTTTTCTTTAAGAATTAGGAATTAAAAAATGTCAACATCGAAAATTACACTTCATTAAGTGTTAATTTAGAAAATTCCTTTTTAATAAGACCTAAACAATTAAAAGGCTGCAGGCCGATAAATACCTGGAACATCTTATCATGTCAATTTACACGATCTCGTTGCTTAACCGTATGTCTTTTGGCTCTAAACACAAAAATCGTGGGGTCGTATCACCCAGATTTAATTTTTGTTTAGCGCTACTTTCGATTGGTGCAGATTCCTTTTACTTCACTCACATTTTCCGGTTGGTAAAATTACCTCTGTAATTAGAAAAATACTATGAAATTATTTTTCTTGCGCGACTTATTATATAAACGAGCTGATCGTCATTTTTGTTTTTCACTAACCTCTTCAGTTTATCATAATTATAAGAAGTTTTTATATTTAATAGTTTATTATTAATTGTCAATAGCAGAATACAAGTAATTGAGATTGAGTGTCGTTTAATTCACATATGAATAAGAGAACTTACTTTAGGTAATTTTTGCTTCTTCAAGCATTAAAACCTAAATAATCAAAAGATGTAAATAAATTTACTAAAAATAGAATTCACAGTATAAGCCGATAAGTGTCTGAAACAATTCATTATCAGATTTAAGAGACTGTTGTAGCTCAGTGATACATCTTGTGTCTCCCAGCACAAAGATCGTAGAGTCAAATGATCCTGATGGTAATTTTTTTTTATCTTGATATTAAATGAGCAAGAAGTTTTTATTTATATAATGTTCTAGGTATGTCCATCTGCATTTGAAAAAGAAATTTGCAGCACTCATTGTCGCAATAAAAAAATTTCACATGGGGATGATTCGACCCTACGATCTTTGTGCTGGGAGACAAAAGATGTACCACTGATCTACAGCAAGCTTTAGAGTTGTATGATGAAACGTTTCTCATACTTATCGGCCTATACTTATGTTTATTGATTTCATTTCTAGTAAATTCAGTTAATTTTCTACTTTCGGTTTTTTATTTTAAATGGTTAAATGGTACGTCATGTTCATCACTGTTTTTGATTTTTTGTCATGCAAAATGTACAGTTTTCTTCAGAAACTAATACGTTATAGGTAAATATTACAAGAATACTATATTAATTCCAGAAAATTCTCGTATCTAGTTATTGAGATAATATTAACATATAAAGTGAAAATAAAGTCATGTAATGAAAGTGCATAATGGAAAATAAAAATATAAATACTTCTTTTCTAAGTAACTAATAACATATAATTATAATAAAGTAATAATATGCAGGTATAAGCCCATTTTAAAGATATCACAGTGTTTTAAACAAACTTACAGTTTAATTATTTACTGAATTATCCTTTTTCCTACAGATGACGTACCTCTCGTGATCATCTACCTTGAGGTGTCTCATCACCCCTGTCTAGTACATATTTTTAATATTTCATCATAAATGTTTATCTAAAGATTTGAGAAGTGTTCCTAAACCTGAAAATAATATAGCTAGTGCTAAATATCATGCGACTTTTTTTATAAAATATTGTTGTTAAATTCTTCACATACCGAAGCTTGAAAAAAAATTATAATAAATTACCTTAATCTTTTTCGATTTACATCTGATTTTCAATTTTTTGGGCTAATTCTCTTCCTTGAACAAATCCATTGGAAGTTACCACGGAAAAAATTGCAAAAACTTGGACAGGTTCCACAAAAAATTTAGTTGTTTACTTATTTTTCGTATTTCTGTATAGGGGTGATGAGCCACCTTATAGAAAACTCGATATTGTTAAAATATAAAGATTTCTTTAAAACAGGTCAGAAATGTTTTTTATAATGTTTAGAATGAAAAAATACCATTTTTATAAAAAGTCTGTCTCTCTCTCTCTCTCTCTCACACTCTGTGCGTGCGTGCGTGCGCGCGCGCGCGTGCGTGTGTGTGTGAGTGTGTCTGTGTAATCAGTAATATCAAATGAATCCAACGATTGATTTTGAGTGTTCAGGACTTGAAATTTTTTGTTTCTAATCCTTTTTGCAATTAAAAAATGTTTTTTACTTTTTATAGCTCATTGAGAATTTTATAACGATTTTATGTTAAAAAACTGTTTCTTACTGTTTTTGCGGTGAAAAATTTTTTATCTGATTTCCTACATAGTAATATCTTTAAAAAAATTAAAATAGCTTCATCGTAAATCACCATTTTGAACTATTTTGCTACGTCATTTAGTTTATTTTTTATGGAAAAAATACAAAGCTTTTAGTAAAAAATAAGTAATATCTCGGGAATCCCTTGACAGATTTTTATCATTCAGGAATAAAAATGTTTATTTTTTTATGCTTATAGTGATCCATTAATTATAATATATTTATGTTCATGTTTTAAAAACAATTTTTTTCACTCCAAGGACACAGACAACTGATATTTTATGATTAAAACAATCATGATTCAATTAAATTATATTTTGTAAACTATTAAAATTACTACATTTACCATTGTTTTATTTAATTAGCACTCAAAACATGCTCCGTTATTTAATAGTATTTTGGTTACATTTTTATTATACTACGCATATCAGTTTTAGTAATTATTTCGAATAGTTCGATCAATTGCTCTCAAAATAAAATAATTTTAAGAATTTTTTTCGTACATTCTGGTAAAATAATCGTGTCTCGTTTATCGAGATGATTTTGCTTTATACAGCATTCGATTAGCTTGTTTTTTCATTTCGGATCATCTTGATTTCATCATTAAATTTTTTTGTTAAATAAAATCAGAGAAATAGTTCTTAAGGAAGCGTTTTGCTCATTTATTGGCAGCGCTATTGAAATGCTTACGAGGGTTTAATTACACCTATATAAAATTATGTCAATAATTGATCCCTAATAATGCATAGTACATTTTAATTCCATCAAAAAAAACTGAACCAATTATTGCAATCACATTTAAAGTGAGAAATTTGGTTATACCAAGCTGGTGTGTAGATAGAAACATTCTGATTAGAAGTACTATTTTTACGGAGCAAAGAGATAATCGTATCTTTTGGAGAAGCGTATGGACTTGCGAGGAGACTGAGCAGGTTGTTTGCTATTAACTTTTTGGCAGCCATTTTTGATACACCTTTCCATGCAAACACGAAAGCGAACACTTTTTTAAAATTATATGTTTCGATTTTCTCACTATACAGTAAGTAATCAAGATCATTTTATTTTTCGTACCTTAACTTTGATGGAAAAAAAAGCAGAAAAAAATATACAAATCAATAACGTTACTACTCACCGCCTTGAGGGAAGAACTGAGAAAATATGTTCTTGAAAGCCTCTTCGTCTAGATATCCAGTAGGACACTCCTGTTTAAATCCTCGATAGATCATTTGTATTTCTTTACGCGTAAAGCGCGTCTTAGCAGCTAGAGTGGCCAGTTCCTCTGGACGATACCTCAGGCCAATGCCAAGAGTAGTAGAAACCCCAACAACTCCGAGATCTTCGCTGTCCGCTTCTGTAAAAATCAACACCACGGCGCACTTTTTACTAACACCTTTTCGTAGACGATGCTGTTTTTTCAGTTTTTGACACTATAGGTGACGTTTGTGATCATGAGTATTATGTTGCACAATGGCCTAAGGGGTTCATCGACTGTATATAACCCATGTAATAATAATGTTGGAATATAACGTCGTTTGAGCCCGCCAAAAGGCACCGGAAAGAATAATGTGAAAAAAAACGAGACAAAGAACATACGAAACTAAAAAATAATAGTACTACTTATAAATAAAAAAAATTTTTGTTCGGATATGGGAGTTGGTCAGAAAAAAGTAGTAAATTTAAATGATTGAAGATATCAACAATATTTAATGATCGGGATAGATAGTTATCTAATTTATGAAGTTTCCCTTAAATTGTATACCTACAGGTAATTTATTGAGCAAATAACAAGCAAAAATTAACGTTTATAAGGCACGAAAACTATACTTTAAAGTTTTCTCAGAAAGGTATCAAATCTCATAAAAAATGACTTTTAACAAAGGTTAAGAAATGTAATGCCAGTTTAAGTGTTATAAATAATTTTTTTCTGAATTCTCTTCTCGAAAAGTAGTAAGTAAGCAACAATCCTATGCCAAGCTTGAATACACTCAAATTATTGTTGCAGTTATTGAAAAATATCACTTTGTTTTAACATGTAATTTTTTAATAATTATAATTTGAGCATATTTAAGCTTGGAAAAGGATTGGCGTGGATTTCACTACTATTTGAGAAGAGAATTCAGGAAAAGAATTGTTTATAACGCTCAAACTAGCATTAAATTTAACTTTTTTTGCAAGGTCGTTTTTTATGATTTTATTTAACTGGGAAATTCACAATGATAAATAAATTGCTTAGTGAATTTTTGGAGTGCAGATTCAATAAGAAGATAATAATACACCAGTTTAAAATATAATCAAGTAAGAGTGAGAAAAAGGCAGGACAGTACATAGAAGAAGAGATATAACGAGAGTCATACAGCAATTACATATTTTTATTTTTATCTTAATTAGTACATCCAATTTGTCATTTTTTTTGCATTGGTAAAAATTTCAATTGGTGTTGAGAGAATCTGTAAATAAATACGTGTTATCATGTACAGTTATGAGCAGCGCAATGTTTCCTAAAAATTAGTTTAAATGAAAAAAATGTTCATACAAGTACAATCTTGGCAAGTGGGAATTTTTGTATCCATTGTTCATGTAATATTTACTGTGAATATATATATCAAATAAATTTTATATATCATAATAGAAGTGAAGACTTAGAGTTTATTATAAAACATATTTAACAAAAATAACCGAAAAAACACTTTATGAGTTATCAATAAACTCATGGCAAGGGTTTTTGAACTTAACGACATGCCCTACAATACATTCTCAGAAATATTTTTTCTTACGCATACATTTAATTTAATAAAGAAAAGAATCGAATTTTGAGTTTATTGAAATTAGCCACTAAAATGTGTAACATATGATTTGTTTTGAGAAACCATAAGATGTGTACCTGGTCATTATCTGTTCTTGCTATGTAGTATTTAAAAGTCAATAAAAATTATATTGAACTATAAGTTGCTGCAGCCTTCTGTGCGCAATGTGATGTCTGGGTGTCAGTGAGTATCAATGATGTTTGCATTATTTAAGTTATCTGCATCATGTCGTTTAGTCATACATGATTGATAAGTGCCCAATATTTTCATCTTGCCTATAAATACGCGCTCTGAGCCATGTCTCTTAAACTGCACCCCACGGCAGGGGCGTACTGGCAATGTTAAAGAATCGGTGGAATCACCGACGGGCCGCTCTCTTGGCGGGCCGGCCTGTTAGAGGCAGAAGAAAAAAATAAAAAATAGAAAAATAAAAACCACTGCCAATTTATTGGCACAAAGCTTCCCCATTCACATGTTCTTCTCCTTTTTTACACACACCCTCATCAATTTTAATTTTTTCTAAATCCAAAAATGTCATAATTTGAGAAATTTCATATTACACCACAAAATATTCTGAAACAACGTACACTGGCGAAAGAATTCATACTAAAAAAAGAATAGATTTTTTTAAATCGTTCAAATCAATATAAAAATTTTTAGAAAATTGTATGATATACGATTTTCTGCCACAAAATATTCTACAAATCACCTTAAAAAAAATAAACAACATTCCGGAATCAATAAAATCGGTAATAATATTTTTTTTTCCAATTATATTTTAATACTATTTTTTGTATATAATTTATTGATCTTTCAGAATTTCTATCATAAAATATCCTAAAACAACGATAAATATCTTTAAAATCTATTTTTTGGAAAAAATCAAGCATCAAAAATTATGAAATTAAAACAAAAAAAATATATATATATGAATGAATCTAAATTTTTTTTCCGTGGAGTAATCTGAATTTAAAAACAAACAAAAAACCGGCATTATTGAAATCGTCAAAGAAATCCTGAGATATGACTGATTATATACATTTCCTACTTACACCCACGCACAATTAGGTACTAAATTTTTTTAATTTTATCTGAAGACTTTTTTTGTGTAAAATTTGATGATCTTTTAGAATTTCTATCGTAAAATATTCTTGAATAACAACAAATAGCCTAAAAATCAATTTTTAAAAAAAAAGCGATTTAGAATAATCAATGAAATCTAAATAAAAAAAAATATACAGCAAATGTCAAATTTTTGTTTAGCAGTGATGGTAATTTAGAAACAAAAAAAATAAGCCCCTTAGGATCAAAATCGGTCGAGGGAATCCTGAGATACGACTAATTACATACATGCATACACACACACAAACGGACATTTACTAAAAATAGTGTATTTTGATTCTTAACTTCATAAAAGGTGTTTATAACATGTTTTCTTGACATGTGATTTATCGTCTATAACAAAGCCTTCTCTACGAGAAAGCAAAATCGAAATGCAGTTTGTCTTCGAAAACTGAAGATTACTTTTTCCATATTGTGGCTTTAATAAGCATATAAATTAATGACTGGTGCTTCATTTCTAATTATTGAATAAGTCTTTTTTCATTGAGAAAAGCATGTAAAAAAGACTGATTTAGTCAATTTTTTTTTTTTTTCTTATCTGAAATACCTTGTTGCATACTGGGAAATTGTGGTATTTAATCTACTGAAAAACAACTTTCTTCGTGCACTATATTATACAGCGGTCTTGCAGAAAACGAGACAAAAGGTTTCATTTGATCAATTTTATATTAAATCATCTTTTTATAATTAAATATGATTTACTAAGCTAAAAGAGCCCGAAACTATTTTGGTATTTTGGAAATTCTACAAATAAAATTTTTTTTTAGATTGAAACTACAAAATGTCTCAATACTTATGATAAAATTTTTATGATGATTGAAGAATGACGGATGTGGACAACCATCAACAGTTATTCTTTTCATTAGTCCATTAGGTGTCGAAGGTAAATGCACGCAAAACTTCGTCAATCAGTATTATTAAGAACGCCTCAGTAGTTGTATAAGTATAAGGTATTATAAAGGTGTATTCTGACGCATGGTAGCTAAAGGCTCGTGTAACTACAAAAGATAAATAGAAATTTTGAAACTTTTTAACGAATTACCAAATATTCTTTAAAAAATTTCTTATTGTACGATATATAATACATAAAAATTTCACCACCTATTATAAACAATGGGCAATGTAAATGATGAGTAATAGGATTTACAAAAGCTGCTGTGTTGAGAAATGGATTAAAAATTTAAAAAAATCGCAGATAGCACAGAATTTCTTAAGTTAATCCATAGACCAATTCAATTAAGAAAATAAATAGGGATTCCAGAACCTTAGTACAAACTATATACTGACGTTCAATTCTTGTAAACGCTATCACAAACATGTAATAAAAAAAAACCCGAACATGATTTTTAGAAATAACAAAATGGCGGCATGTTTAAGTTAATGAATCTGCTTTTTCCAGTTTTTCTTCATTAGTAACGAAACTGAGAATTTTAAAGCAGAATGTTTTATCATAAAGTTATAGATACTGTAGAAACCTACAAAATGACATCTGTTGAGTAAAAATCGGCTTATTAGTTTATCCGTGAACAGCAAAAAAACCGTCAAAATATGATTTTTTATAAATTTGCAATAACTTTTGCAATAATTATTGAGCAGTCTTGGAAATATTTTTAAATATGCTTCTGATTGAGCTTCAAAAGAAGCCACAACTCAAATGTTGAGAGATGAGCAGGAGTCTAGAAATCTAATTGTTTATTATAAAAAAATATTTTCGTAGAAGTGTTATTGTTTAAATTGAGGTACTCCGATTTTAATTTTTTAAGATGCATTCTACTTTTAAATAGTTGTACTTTTTCGTGGAAAAACAATAAAAATTTAATATTTTAGTTTGATTGTTTAAAATCAGCTCTAAAAATGATGCACTTTTTTTCGCTTAAACAAATGGAATAACTTTTTAACAACATTCTCACTGAAATACAACTTTGATAATAGTACAGCTGGTATTTTTTCATAAATTAAAAAAAAAAAATTTGTTCTACGACCTTCAGAAGCCGAAATAATTTTTTTTTTTTATTTCAATCCTTAGCCTTTGGTTTTTTATGTACAGGGCTCAGTTTTGGAGATGTTCCAGTTGAGTTCCTATGAGTTCAAAAAATTTTGGTTGTCTCTAGTTTTGCAACAGTAAATTTTTAATTAACCCTAGTTGTTCAAAGTGCAGATGGTAGCAACTGTGGACATCGTCAAGTGTAGTAAATTTTTTTTTAATACTCGACTATAGTAATATTTTATAGATTTTTGATGCAAAGTATCTATTACTGTTAGAGTCAAACACGGGATGAGACTGTTGAATAATAATTTGGTTAGCACAGGGCATTATTTACGCCTATATATAACCTCGAAAAACAATCATGAATGACAGGAATAAATTTTTGATGTCTTAACAAATAATCAGTGAGTCAATAAAATGAATTAAAAAGAGCTTTTTTAAGCTGTGTTAGTCTGATTTAAAACTTGAACGAATGTTCAAGATTTCAATTGTTTTTAAATTCTCTTAACATAACATGTTGATTTATATCATAAATTAACTATTCAAGAATTTAAAAGGTATTTGATTATGTTGCTATCATATAAGGGTATACATGAATTTTTTAGAATCCCTAATATTCACTATTAATTACCATTTCTCTTGATAGTTATTGTATGGTCTTTAAGTTGAATTCCTGATTTTTTATGAACTGAAAATGAATATATTGGATCCGTTTAGCGACCTGCTTATTGATTTTTAAATTGAACTTGAAGATGATAAATGTTTTTTATGAGCATTTTTCTAAACAGCTTGATGTACTAGCGAAAATATTGATCTTTTAAAATTTTTACTTGATCTTTTTTTTGTAATTATGATGTTATTTCTAGCTTGCGCAGGGAAGCACTTTAAATTTTAATGTTCAAGTTACTCTGTTTTTGAGTGTACTTTTATGGAAAGTTTCATACTGATGATTTGAATTATTCTGACGTAAATTAAGTATGAAACATGAATTTTTTCCTAAAGTAATGATAGAATAGGAATTGAAAATAATATATTGTCTTGGTCCATTAAAAGTTTTCAATTTTTTTACAAAGATACGACAAGTTTTCTGAGGGAATCTTAAGTTTAATTAGAACTATAAATTATTAATAATTACGATGCTTCCAAATGCAAAATAATGGTATAAAATATCATATAAACTATAAATACTTGTAGATTTGAATTAAATTTTTTTTACCCCTTACAAGCAGCAAGCCGTATTTGACCATAAAAAATCGTTACATCATTTTAAATAAATTACAAATTTCTAACTTACTTACACAAAAACCTAATCTTTTACTGATACTAAGCTTTCTGTATAAGGATGCAAAAAAAAACAGTGATGGAGAATTTTTTTAAGACTCTGCAATTTTATCAAAATACATACGCTATATTTCTGTAAGAACTTTTTGGAAAAAGTTCAAAAAATTCAAATCTTGTACGGCAAAATTTCGCATTATTATTATCTCGACTATGAGACAGTTTGTGCTCTCCAACTTTATAAGAACATTTTCTCATGTGCATAAATTGTTCAAACTAAATCATCATCACATTAATTATACTTTATGCCTCGTTCTCGAGATTACATGTTGTATACCCCCCTCCCTATGTTAGATGCCACAAGTTTAGAGTAGTTTTTTTTTTTTTTTTTTGAAAATTCCCGCCGCGCGCGTGTCGGCGTCCCGCTCGTGCGCTGGATGGTCCCTCGCTGTTCCTGTAGAGGAAGGTCACAGTTTTTCCCAACGAGTAAATAAAGTGTCGCAACCATGTCCAAGAGGAAATCGAGTGAAGAAAGTCACAGCCCTCCGGAGAAAAAGGCCAGGGACTCTTCAGACCCCGAGGACGGTGACAACACGAGCAGCCAGGAATCATCTGAGAGCGAGCAGCCGTTCTCAGACCCAGAATTCTTAGACCCCGAGGACGACGGAAAGAGTTCGACCAGCGAAAGAGACACAGGTAATGAGGAGGCGCACATACACTAATAAAGAAACCCTTCTCTGTCTGTTCGCAGAACGCCGCGCACAACCTAACCTTAAAGCAGGCTCACAACGTGTTCACGCGCGTTGCGTTGGCTCAGGCCCGCCGCGACGTGATTCAGTTGCATGAGACCGGGACTGAGAACCCGGTTACTCTGTTTATCGGTACCGGGATATCTCGGTGGTGCGAGGTGAAACTAATGTCACACGACCACACAAACAAACGCTCGTTGCGTTGGCGTAAGCCCGCCGTGCACAAAAAAAAAAAAAAGACAAAGACCAATCAAAGGGACCAGCTGACTCATCTGCCTCCTTTTTTCAGACAAAGGAGTCGGCGGGGGTGGGCAGACGCAACCCCAGGAAGAGGCTCCACTGGCTCCCATATTCGCTGAGATCCTCGGCATTGACTCGGACGAGCAAGTGACCTCGGGAATTACGGTACACTCCAGACTTAGCCAGAAAGCTAAAAAGAGAGAAAAGGAAACTTATCCTAGACTCGTACGGCTCTTTAGAGAAGTTCACGGCCCCGGAAACAAACCCCGAAATCTTACCATACCTCGAGGAGGTCAAGAACAGGGATGTTTACCCCGCATTTCGACAGAAGCTCACTTGTGGAGCCCTGGCAGCAGTAGGCAAAGCAGCGCAGGTCCTGATAAACTCTTATGAGGACCTGGATGTAGCCCAGCTGTTCCAATGCTTGCTGGATGCCGGTACCCTTCTAGCAGACCTGTCACACAGTCAAACCAAGGCCAGGTCATCAAGTATGACGCTGGCATTACCAAGGAACATCAGACCAGTACTCAAAATGACGAAGCCG
>JAPYYV010011991.1:0-10519 GCA_030522625.1 Copidosoma aretas | reverse complement strand
ATTTACGTAGTACTATACATGATAATAAGAGAAAATAATTATGAAAAATAGAACTTCATTTTTTGAATAGCTAACTGAAATACAGGGAGTAACTGTACTCATAAATCTAATTTTACGTTTATTTGGTGCTATACTCTAGTAGCTGAATACCTGAACCTCTGAGCAAAACCTCAGAAGTTTTTGAATTACTTTGAGAGATTTCAAGAAACTCAAAAACAACATAGATATTTTTTTTTGACCTAACAATTTAAAAATAATTTCCGATGAATTCCAAAAAATTTTAAAGTGTTTTATATACTCAAAGCCATTTAGCAACATTAGGGTCACAGAATTGATTCTAAACTCTTAAAAAAATTTTTACTAATACTTAATGTCTTGTCGCAATGATTTCGAATAGTGTTAGTTTCTCCAAAGAAATCAATGACGAAATATATGAATTTGATTTGCGGTTACCCATTGAGTCGTGCGAAAATAGTATACTCCAGTTATTAAAGAATAATTTGGTTCCAATTTTGAAGTTCGTATTCCATAATCGGAACTTCTAAACTATTGCACGATACAAGGAATAAAAAAGTGTGAGAATGAGATTTACATAAGAATTATACAGCACTAGAAAACTATTGTCAATTTTTTGCTCACAATTATTTATTTTACAATATATTGCTCACTTAATTCTACGTTATAAGCCTTCAAAATGTTATTTAAGATTAAGCACATCGATTTAACAACTTCTCCTTGGGCAGTTGAAAAAAATCGATATTTTAATCGCCATATCGAGCCCGCCATTTCCAATTTTTCGAACTCTGATAGTGAATTATTATTTAGCAACCTCGAAAACCCCCATTTGCTAGATTTAATTAAAAAAATTTACAACTTGCAATAAATACCTTATTTTTCAGCTTAGGGGTAGTTTACGGTAATTTTTTCCTTCTTGGGGATATAACGACTATCTTAAATTTTTTTTTATAACACCGCCATAAAATCTAAGTACTTCGATAGAGTTTGCTATGATTGATTATGAATTTTAGATGTAATTTCGACTTAATCAAAAATTTGTGGGGTATTACCTACAAGGTTAAAAAAAGAATCACCTCGATCGGTCCACTACAGCCGGTGCAATTTTATTTAATCACAAAAAAGTCCGTTTGGTCACACTGTGCGACGCTGGACAATCTAGTGAGAAAAGTAGTAGTCGACGATATGTCCAGTATTGCCGGTGTATGGAAGTGCGTATAAAGATCAAAAATAAACATGGATAGGTCGGTGCGCGAACAACAAGTGGTACAAATGAGAGAAGAGAGAGGCATTGAAAAATAAAATGCGTAGTGTAGGAAGAGTAGATCAGGTAGTAGGTAATCAACAAGCAAATTTTTAGTAATGGCCCAGGTTAGGAGCAAGGAGTATGAAAAAAGTAAACCATTAAAGGGGGATAAATTTATATTTTGGAATTTCTCGGGAATTTTTAAAATGGATAGAGATTTTTGAAATTTTATGGAAAACAATGATTTTGTTAGTTTATGCAAAACGTGGCTGGAAGAAAAAGTTAGATTCATTTTAAAGATAAATTGTCAAAAGATTTTGTATGAAAATGTGTAGCAGCAAGTAGAAAAAATAAAAAGGGCCGAGCAAAAGGTAGTTTTTTAATAGGTTTAAGAAAAAACTGGATGGAGGACAAAAATAATTATGATATTTGCGTAGAACAAGGTATAGTAAAGTGTAAAGTAGAATTAAATAAAAAAATTGTAAATGTATGGTCGGTGTACAATACTGGAAATTTAAGGGATATTTTAGAAAGTATAGAATTTTACAACATAGATGTGGCATAGCATTTAGTTATTAGGGGAGATTTTAATATAAGAACGGGTTATCTGGTGAATTTTCTAGATGTAGAAACAGGAAAATTGAAAGAGAGGTTTAGTAAAGATAGAATCATTGATAATGAGGGAGAGAAATTTATTGAAGTAATTGTAAGACCTCTGCGAAGAGGTTAAAACAGAGGGAATAGTCAGTGTGGAAGAAACATTGTCTGATGTAAAAGATAGTGTGAATAAGGCAATCATAAAGATGGAAATTGTAATTAGGCTATGGAGATTAGGCGAAAAAGGTGGTAGGACTATGCATGTAAGATTAAAAATAGATAGGCTAAAAACGGCATACTATAAATGAAGGGGAGATAAAATGAAAAAAGACAAGTACTCAAAAGAAAGGAGAGAGTGGAAGAAATTATGTGAGGACAAGAAAAAAGAATTTAAAGAAATGGAACAAGCTCAACTTCGAAGCATTAGAAACGCATCAGATGTATGGAAATTTTTCGGAAGTACGAAGAAAAAGAGAAGTTTTGAAAAGAATGATATAACATTCGAGGAGTGAAAAGAACATTTTAGGATGCTTATAGAGGGAAGCATGGAAAGAAGGTTAGGAGAAAAAGAGACCTTACGATAGAAGAAGACTTAAGGTCTAAAGAGACATCATGCACGGAAATCCTGCAGGCAACCTTAGCATTGAAAAAGAAAAAAGCAGCCGGCATAGATAAAATCCCAAACAAAGTCTGGAAATATAGCAAAGAAAACTCATTCAGTAAACTTGCAGGTTTACTTAATAGAGTTGGGAAAGAAGAACGGTTCCCGGAAGATTAGAAAGTTGCTGCTATTCTTCCACTGAACAAAAAAGGTAATACAAATATACCAAGTAACTGCAGGGGGATCTCTTTTCTATCAACAGCTAATAATGTAGATGCGGAAATACTAAGGAAAAGACTATTTAAGAAAATAGAGGAAAAAGAGATACTACCAGAAGGGCAGGCAGGGTTCAGAAAAGGGAGGTCTAAAATGCATCACGTGTATATTTTAAACCACGTTGTTCTGGTAGCCAAGGCACAAAAGACGAAGTTATACGCTGCCTTCGTAAATTTGAAGGCAGCTTTTGACACGGTATCAAGAGAAATGCTTTGAATAGTGATGGAACAAGAAGGGGTTAGTGAATATTTAATTGAGAGAATAAAAGAAATCTACGAAGAAACTATAGTTGCCGCAAAAGTTGAAAATGTGATATCAGAAAAATTTTGGAGTACGAAAAGAGTACGACATGGGTGTGTTTTGAGTCAAATTTGGTTTTGTTTGCATTAATCATCTTTAGAAAGAGAATTTAAGGCCAGGAATATTGGAAGGCTGATTGTGGAAGATATAAGGGTTTGGTCTTTAGCTTATGCTGATGATTTGGTCTTGCTAGCACTAAATAGAGAGGCAATGCTAGATATATTGGGTATCATAAGAAAATTCCTGGATGATTTAAAGCTGATTTTGATCACTAAAAAACAAAAATCTTAGCTTTCAGCAGCAGAAAAAATAGAAGCAAAGACAAATGGGTCTACAAGGGTAGGGAAATAGAAAAAGTAAAAATATTAAAGTATTTAGGTGGGACGTTCAATAGAGAAAGCACTCATAAGGAGCACATAAATGAATTGAAAATAAAAGGAATTGCAGCAGCAAAAAAAAATTGAGTTTTAGGAGAAAGACGGTGCAAGAATGGCTTTAAACAAAGGAAAATGCGTTTTGATTATGTAGTTAAAAGTGTGATGTCTTATGGTGCAGAAATATGGAGATGGGCGGAAAAAAAATTAGAAAAGATACAATTAGATCATTATAGGTGGGTTTTAAAACTAGAATTTTTTTTGAATTGAGATGTATAGTTTATAGGGATACTAATTGTGTAAAAATGTGAAACGCGTGGAGAGATAGAACGATGAAATTTAAAAAAAAGAATAAACGAATTAAAAGATCATAGACTAGTTTAACTGTGTTAGTGAGAGAAGAAGAAAATAGGGGAAGTAGACTTCTACAGCCAAAATGAGAAAAATTATTTAATATGATGGGGTCGAGCACGTTAGCAATAAATATTTATACCAGTAACGGTAGAATCGTATGAGGAGAAATAAGGAGCAGAATTTTTGATGTAGAAAATCAGTACTTAGATGATGAGATGAAAAATTCCAAGTATAGAGAGAATTATATTAACATTTAAGTTGAAAAATTAGCAAAGTATCTATAAAGGTGCAGAAAATAAAGTGATATTAGTATCATAGCCAGGATAAGATGCGGTAATATAGGGTCTGGAAACAAATATTGGTTAGAAGAGTCAGATAGAATGTGTAAATTCTGTGGAAAAGAAAGAAACATACCATAGATCATATAATTAATAGATGTAAAATAAGTACGAAATGGCGAGAAAATCGAGAGGGAGCTAAAGGAATTATAAATAAATATGTTACTAGCGAATTAGGCGTAATTGAAGTGATAAAATTCTTTAAAAGATATAAGGCAAAATGTGAGAAATTAGGAATTGAAAATACGTAGACGGAGCCTTAAGTATAAATAAGTATGAGTTATAGTATTTTAGGTACGGTGTGAGAGTAAGTACGAGATATGCGTATGGTTAAAAGAACATTTTGTTGTAAACCAAGTCTTGGCCAATCGGCTAATAATAAACAAATATATACATACTTTTAAATTAAATTCATGTGGTCGTAAACCTTTACGAATATTATTCAATATTTCAATTGGAAAATTTATGTAGATACATACATTATCATATCTTTTGCCAACTCCTTTATACGTAGCAGTATCAATGCTATATTATTTTGTCACATCCCCTGGTATTTTTTGCAAAATTTTATTATTTAAAAAAAATGTTGAATAATTATGAAAACTCAATATTTCGCTATTTATGGATGATTCATCAATAGCCTTAAAAACTAAAGAACATACATCATCAGTTTTCCATAAGTCTGGAATTTCGACATTAACTATTTTTCCTTCTCCAATTTCTAATAATAATTTAGAAAAATTTTCATTTGCAGAACAAACATTGGTGCGTAAGTGTAAAATTTTAAAAGGTAACCAAAGATAAGAATTTTCAATCGCTTCTCCGATAATACCAGTTCTATAACTATTTTTTATAACAGGTAAGATTTGGCGAAAATCTCCACCTAAAATAATCAATTTATTTCCAAATAATGTAGTAGTGTCGCACAAATCGCGTAGTGTTCTATCGATGATTTCTAGAGCTTTTTTTGGAATCATAAATGCTTCATCCCAAATTTTCAAATCGACTTCTTTTAATTTTTTTTTATCAGATTCAAATTCTAAAAATGCGCTTTCAATGTTTTGTAAATCTAATGGCAATCGAAATGTTCGATGACTGGTCATGACTTTTGGAAGCAGTATGGAAGCAATACCTGTCCAAGGCCTAGACAGTTTTTTTTTAATTAATGGATATAAAATAATGAGACAATATTTCATACAAAAAAATCTTTTCTGATCCCCCAGGTCCATCTATAAAGTGGACTTCATTTATATAACTACATATGGTTCAAAAGACGAGTTTTTGATCGTCATTTAATTTATTGTATAAATCTGTGAACATTTGTTTGCTAAAAAAAATTTCGCCCTTATTATCATTTTCTTGTAAATCAATGTGTTCTGGTTTTGGTTAATAAATATGTTCATATGTTTTTTCTTCTGACATAAAAATCTCATTTAAAACATAAAAAGCATGATTTTCTATATTAGTCACAAAATCTTCAGATACCTGACTTTAATATTTTGCCAAAATTTTTTGTCCTTTAAAAATAGAGGAACAGGATTGTAGAATGATAGAGCAGAAAATAAGATTACAGGTCAACTCAAAGAGTAGTCTAAAATAAATAAGAGAACCAAAATTGAAAAAAAGACTGACAAAAAGATGTTGGAAGAAATTTTTAGTGATTGAAAAATTGAGAAAGCCCCCAAAAAACTAAACAACGTAGCAAACAGCAAAAATTTAAGTGAATTTCGGAAAGCGATTGAAAAATTTAAACTGAAAAAAATGTGTTCAGGAGAAAACAAAAGCTATAAAAAAATCATGTAAAAAATTTGTTGGGAGACAACAATTAGGCATGTTATACGAAAAATGAAAAAAGTAGTATGTGCATCAACAGAAAAGTCTGGGATAATTTTGTCGAGGCTCTATATATCATTAAATAATGGAATTTTCTAAGGAAAATAGAACATGTAAAGGCCCCTGGAGACGACAGTATTGTAGGGAATTTTTCAAAAATCTTTCCACGATTTGGATAAATGAATTAACAAACATACGTAATGGGTTACAAAGCTCAGAACGAATAGGAGGACGTTCAAGACTACAGGGTCGTTGCGTTGTTAAATGTATTATTCAAGATATTAGCTAGTACAATGACTGAAAAAGTAAAAGAATAGGTATGATAGTGTAAAATATACTCAAGGACAGTTAGCCTACAAAAAACAAGGCTTCAGAGCCAAAACACGAACAGGGGACTGTATTTGTGTACTAAATGGTAAAATTTAAAAAAATCTATAAAAATGTGGGCAATAAATTATATAATGTGTTCATAGCCTTTAAAACAGCATTTAATACGATCTATAGAGAAATTCTCTCGATGAAATTAGAGAGAATAGGGATAAGATTCATCAAAATGTTGAAAAGAATATATGAATGCACAAAAAACGAGTACTTACAGGCCAGACGCTAACAAATTTATTCAGAACATTATAAAGGGTAGGGCAAGACTGAGTTAAGCCCGGCTCACTTTAGTCTATGCGTAAAGGATATAGACGATAAGTGGATTTAGAACCATGCAGAAGGTGTTACTGTAGGAAAACTAAAAATCTACTGAAACAATAAAATCAGTCAGAAACATAGGATTAAAAGATAATGAACAATATGAAGAAGGGAGCTATTAACATATTGCAAGGGAACCTGCACATGATTTACGTAAATATATTAGACCTCTATAATGTATATGCAAGTTAGGGAATGCAGAGCGAAGCTATAACATAGAATAATATGTTTCTACATAAATATATAAAGATGATTGATTTATAAGTTTAATAAATCAATTTTGTCTCGGATATTATTGTATTTAGTATTAATTTAAGTAAAAATTAATTTTGAGTATTTATAACACAAGAAACGGGAATGTAAAAGAATGTAAAAATCTATAAATAAAATAAATAAATACATATTTTCCCTTTGCTAATATTAAGTAAAAATTTCGAAATAATATCATCTTATGAAGTCACATTCACAATTAAATTTAAAATTTTCAAAACCACCAAAAAAAGTGCTACTTTGATTCTGTAATAATAGTAGTTTTATTAATATTAGATACATATACATGTGTATTAAACTGAAACTAAAAAACTGATATGAGACATTCATTCGTATTTAATTAATAATAATTGTTCGCTGAATCTATAAACTTTTTACATACATCGACTATATTTAGTCAATAGATTTACCGTTTACTTGATGAAAGTCTATTTTGTTACACGGTATGAAATAAAAAGATTTGTTTTTCATGTGATCTTTATATGATATAGGGATTTAATATGAAAACCGCATAAAACTTAAATAGTTATATTTATTACCTTGTTCGACTATATGGCTTTAATTTCTAAGCGTATTTGTATGTACTCATTTTTGATAATTTTATTAATACCGATAAAATATACATATATATAAATAATAAGCTTAAATACTAAATAGTCATTTACTTGTATTAAATAAGTGATGATTATTTAATAAATATGGCAACTTATTCCATGTTAAAACTATACTTGTTCGATTTCCAAGCGAATTTTTGTGGTCATTTAGGTTTTTATGTAAGTACGCATGTATGCAATGAAGAATGAATTATTGTGTTAGATACTTGGACATGAAAAAAAATTTACGAAAATATGGGGGTTGGCAAGCGGAGCCTGCAGGAGGCGAAGCCCCACTAGTATATATACACACATACGTATATATACATTTATCTTCCTATATTATATAGTTGTACTGACATAAATAAGGTCGTACCCCCCTGCTTCTCCCCGCGCTTCCTCAGCTCCTCCTCAGCTCCCCCTGACCAACTCCCTCAAATCACGTAGCTTACTATACGTTTTATGTAATTTTTGACCCAATAGTACTAGGTTATTGATCCAACTTTTAATTACAAAATTCAATCACTCTTTTATATAAATTTGTCTTATTACTTTTCAAAATAAATTAATGAACTAAGTTACAATTAATTAAATATTTTTCGAACCGTTGAAAAGATTAGGTGAATTTGAAAAAAAAATAATATTTAACAATAACAACCTTTGACAGAAATGGGACACAGCAACTGATTATAGCAGATGGTGCAAAAAAAGAGAGGCGTTTGCAAACCAATATTCATCTGAAATCTAGCAAACAATATCTGAACAGTGATAAGCTAAAATCTACCAATCAGAGATCATGTCTTTTTATTACAAAATACCATTATCAATATAATTCTGTCTATTATACTTACTGTAAAGGTGTATTATACTCTAAATTTTAAGGGTGCTTCACTGGGAGTAGTTTAGATGTCATAGGTAGTTTATTCAATATATTAAAACCCGCTGATTGCATGGAAGTCCTTATTTACCTCCCTCAATTTAAAAAATTAGGAGATACTTGCCATTACTGTTTTCAAATTATTAACAACCTGTTATGGAGCAATCTAAATACATCTCTTATTTGTAACCGTAATCAATGAGATACACATTAAAACACTTACTGTATTATAGTAAAAATCCTAAGCTTTCAGATAGTACCTCGCATAATATTGATAATAATGGAATAATTACAAATTTACCGTAAAATATTAATCGAGCAGTACTATTAAAAATGTAGTGGCATAAAATCTTTTTTTTTGTTCAAATGCAGAACAAGAAAGAAAATTTTTATGGTTTTTTTTTAATTTATGACCGGACTATTGGTGACAGAGGAAATTTATTTACTAAATTTTAAATAAATCAATGGGCTAAAACTTTTAAATGAAACATTTTGCTGTACGGTCCTCTGTATTTTCTATATTTAATGAAATCCTAAAAGAAAGAATTTCCTGCAGTAAGTTCATTAATAATATAAAAATAAAAAATAAAACAATGTTTAAGAGCGGTTAAGGGAAAAAAAAAATATATTTCACTAAAGTAAATTTAGCCCCCCCCCCCCCCCCAACAGAAAAAAATTATGGGAAAATAATAAAGATAGAATGTAAAATACCTCATTTGTAGCTCCCACTCTTTCATAATCTTTTGTCAGCTAAAGCACAATTTTATATTTTAATTTCTTGATTAGCACACTACAGCCCCTACTAAACCTAGTCCAACCCTTATCAGCCACCCCCTAACTCCTTACCTAAAATTTAGTTATTTTCTGCAAAATTATCCTAATATTATTTTCTACATTTATTAATTTACTTTATTAGGTAGAGTTTTTTTATTCCCTTTCTTCTATACCTGTACTTCAGTTAACATTTTATTACACAGTTGATTACATAAATCAAAACTTACATCTCATATAATTTTTATTCATATATTCTAAATCTCCTGTGAGGCATATACACAGGTGGCTAAACTTTTTCTTTGTAATAATTACTTATATAATTCTCAAAAATTCTTTATATACAATAAAAAGTATACGACATCATATACATTTGGGTAATAAACCAAATTTTATATTATCATGAAACAATCACAACAATGGAAGTCATAACAAATAAATCTTTTTATAAAAGCATAAACTTATGCCTTATTTCAAATATTAATAAAATATTTAAATATAAACTATTAAGTAATAAAAAATTGGTTTATATAGGGAAGTTTTACTTGAAAAGCCAGAAAAATCTATGAAAACGGCGTGAGGGGTATATGGACCACCAGTCAGGAAGATAGTTAATTTGGATTTTTGGTAGAATTCCGCCATACAGTCATTGCTATTTATATATTAATCACTTAAAAAATGAGAACGAGCGACCGACCGATGAAAATCAAACCTATTATTCGCCTGATCGTACCTTAGCTGTAACAGGGGCCTAGCTAAGCCCTTATTACAGCCACGTCACGATTTTAACAATATGCAGCAGTATAGAAGGGTGCTATATACACACACACATACATATCTATAAATATATATAAATATATTTATATAGCAGGGGCTTTATCCTGAACAAGTCAAGAGGCACATGTTTCACCGCTCGCGCATGAGCAGAGAATAATTTTTGGCTTCTACGCATGTGCAGATGACAAAAATGTACGCTTGAGTCGAGCTTGACTTGTTCAAGATAAGGCCCCAGCAGTTGCGGCGCACCATCATCGAAATCATCGTGTGCATGGGAGAGAGAGAGACAGACAAGCAGACTAGCAGAACGCAGCAGTGTTTACAAAAGTGGTCGCTGCCACGCGGGAAAATTTAAATAAGCCATATGGGCATTACCGCAAAAACCCAGTAACCAAAATTCCAAGCTCGTTAATCCAGTAACCTGGACGAAAGCAAATTATTTTATTTAATTATTTATAAATTTTATATATGTATACATGCACACAAATACATTTACATACTATTGGCCTCGTGCAGCTGAAGGGAAGGGATACGCGAAACTACTGCAGCGTGAGTAGCGGGTACCAGTGGAAGCATAACCAACACGGCCGAGTATAGC
>JAPYYV010011990.1:10564-29993 GCA_030522625.1 Copidosoma aretas | reverse complement strand
CCCCCCTAGAAGACAAGGGGAATTTGGGGTGAGAAGGGGGTGAAGGAAATAACGGAGAATTTTGTTGTCCACTCTCACTCAAAGGGATGAGAGGAGTGGGTCTTACGCGTCTGGGCGAAGCTCGAAGACTAACGGTGTTAGGGATTACGGAATGCAAATGAATACGACTACAAAAACAATAATCGTGAAATTTTTTTTTCTATTAATAAAAAAGTATGTAATAAAGAATACGACAGGTATGGAGTGGCATTATTCGTTCATTTCATATTTGTTTGAGCTATCATATAACTTTGAGGTATACTTAACTTTGAAATAATGATATTAAGGTAATATTTTAATACATTTGAATATTTTGCATAAATGAAAAAATTAATAAGTTCCTTTACTTTGAAACAAAAAAAAAGCGAACTAATATGGGGACACTGACCTTTACAGGGACTGGAAAAAAGAACTTGGACAGAATCGATAATTGATACCCTGATTATTACAGGAAAATAAAATTTAAACGCCTATTTAGTTGAATTCTATTAACAGACATCAATAAAATGTGAAGCCTTCACAAAGTTACAATTTCCAGTCATCTCCATTATCCAGTAATGGAAAAGAAAAATAAATATAATTTATCCATAAAAAATCGACGATTTTCACGGTGCATCGGTAGAATAATCAACATACAATTAATATATCACAGCAGAGTAGCGAGAATAAAATTGATCGCAGATATTATCACCGACGCGATAAAATCGCGCTCAACGTCTATATTTTGTTTCGAAAACATCGATAACACCGCGTGCACCAGTATTATAAAGTAGAAGCGTCTAAATTGTAACATTGCAAAAACCACAGACAGCCGCGCGCGCGTCACTCGGCTTATCGCCCTTTCGCGTGCCTGCAACGATACCGTAACACCCGATAATTATTCCCGATCCTTATCCCATCAGCGTCTCTCTCTTTGCCTTCGAACCTCCTCCTCCTCCTTCTCCTTGGTATTTTTTCAACAACTCGAACGCTTGGATGAAAAAAAAATAATTGTTGATTTCAGTAAAAAGAAAAAAAAAAATCCCAACTAATCACCGCCATCGTCTCCCGATAACGCTGGTCTTGCCTACATATTATAATCGCGCCCGCAGGCAGGATTCCTCACCACAGTCCACGTATATCTATAATCGCTTACGAAACACACACACATATTTATACGCGCAACACGTTATTTCGCAAGCCGCAACAACTATAATACAACACAACCGCCGCTACTGCGTATATCAATCGCGACGACGTTCTCTCTCTCCTTCATTCATCCTCTAGATGACTCGTCCCTGAGTAAGTATACAGTATAAACAGTAGGCATGCCGCACGATGCATCTTCCTAGCACGCTCTTAAACTACTATACCATTATAATAGTGTAGTGGCTATATATATATATATATATATATATATTTCGGCTACGTCACCGAGTACATAAGTCGGACCGTCCCTGGGATATAAACGAGCCGAGACGTAGCGGTGGAGGGGAGGAAAGAAAAAGAGGAGCTTACGTAACGGCCACTCGGCCGGGCGATCGTTGTCGTAGGCGTCGTTATTTTGAAGAGGAGGATGACGACGACGCGTATACAAGTTACACTTATAAGATTATCGCGGAGCTGGGAGATGGCGCGGCTTTTCCTTCGGCTTTTTGTTGTTTTCGGCCGGTGCGCGGCGCGCGTGCTTTATTTTCAAAGAAAATCGTGGCTTTATTTATAGTTGGGTGGGAAAAAATAATAATTTGTTCGATGCCCAAGTGTCTTAGGAACGATTTGGTGTTTTTTTTATACGTTCGGACGTATAAACACTGGATTTCGTACGTCGAACCAGAAGGTCAAATACGAATTTATGTATAGAAAGGGGGGCAAGTGGCGAACGAAAAATCTCAAACGAGCCCATAAATATTTATCATGAAACGCCCGACTCCGGGGAAGGCAGCGCCCGAGGCTGCGCCACGCGGAGCTATAAAAATCGAAAGCCCGCGTTTTCATTGGCATCGCGCCGGAATTCGTTGTGCACGTGGCCCGCGTCGGATGATGATGGAGTGTGAATTAAAAAAATTAGGCCGTTACGTGTGGCGTGTAGATGTGTGTTACAGTTAAACAAGGAGAAATATAAGAACCTGAGAAACGAAGCCCAAACCGCTTTCACCTTGAAATACGTAAGCATGCGGCACCTCGTGGAAAAAAAAACTACCAAAGAACCTATACGTAGCAGTTGTGCGCGCGCTTTTTTTTTCTTTCCCTTCGAGCGCGACTTTTAAAACCCCCTTTGCCGCAGCCATTCGCACGAGCTGTTGCAAGCCGTTTCGCGCTGCATCCATACGGAGCTTATGATTCAGAAATCAACATATCCGATCGCAGTGCCCATATATATATATATATGTATATATACGTTCATGCACATACACGAGTCACTTCGTCCGATACTTTGCTAAACGCGCGATTCTCCCGTTGAATAAACTGGTTATAGAATTTAGCAATCCTCTCGCTTATACATACTTACACTCTGCACAGTGCAGTCTGCGGTGAATCAGAAATTCCGCTGCCAGACGCGTTCGCAGACTCGATACTTACCACTACGAATAGATCATGGGTCTATTACGTACGGAGGAGCCGCCCGGTCGGGGAAGGTTTATTTTTCGGTGCTCACGCGTAGACGCGAATTCGTGTACGAGTGTTTTATTGTACTCTCTTTTATTGTACGTATGATGGTATCGCGGGGGAGGATCGTGGGCTAAAAATATTCGATCGCTCTGAAAATGAAACACATTTGAACGCCGAACAAAGAGGCTGGAAAAAATCGTCAACGCGTTGCGCGCGTGTGTGCGTCACGCCGTGAAGAGACATCGACGAGTATGAGGTGTATGCATTATACGTTTGGCGCTGTATCTCGTGTTGGGCGATAAGAGCGAGAAATTTTGTTTGCTCGACAAGCCGTGCGTTTGAATCAACTGCCTGGTGGGCACACACGATGTACACTATATACTTGCGCGTGTAGCAAATCGTAGGCCAGGAGAGCGCGATAAGAGACAATCGTCTGTTCATCTCGCATGCAACGATATATACCCGATACGTATTGTTATCATCGCTATTTTTGGAACGAAAAAGATCGAACGACGAGTAAATAACTGTTCAGAGATGCGATACGACGTTTGCAAGAGACGAGAGGCCCAATTACGTAGTTGTGCGCAAGTCATTGTTCGATGCTTACACGGTATTAGAAAAAACGGCCGGTTGTGCAAAAATTGGCGTCCGTTGTGGGGCTGTTGAATGATTCGCGTTAGCCGTGCCGAGCATTTTAACTATCGGATCGCGCTTGTATTTCTTCCTCTCTTTTTTTTGCTCCTTGTGTCTTGGGTGTTCTCTATGTTGCTGTTTTTTGCAAAATAAAAACTTTGTCGAATCTCGGATGTGTTTTTGCTGCGTAAACTTGACGATTGTTGGTTAGCGCGGGTTCGTACCGTTGAATCGGGAACAGAGTTTTTTTTTTTAATCGTAATAATTATTTTATTTTCGAAGAGTAATTTTTGTGTGTGAATAACACTGCTTTATTCGGTACTAAAATATCAAGTCGAACTGTTTATTCTACAGTATTGTAGCACAACTTCTTTTGCGAGTGAAAGTGCCTTTTCTTCCAAATAAATTTTAGATATCGCGGTCTGCGCATCAACCGAATCCTTATAAAAGTGAACGTTTAATGGCAACCACCACATCTCACGCATCAAAATCGATTCACCTTTTCCTCCAATACAAAATTTTTTTTGTTATTTCACACACACACACACACACACGCAAACTAAAAACTTCATTAGAATTACTGTCGTAGAGCAGCGGATCGGTGTCACGCTGTTTTACACACTAAACGTGTACATCACGAATGTATATATATATATATTTTACAACAGCAGCATCGTGCACTACTTGTCCGTGGATACTTAACTTTGCGATCACGTCCGTCCCGCTCACGGTTGAACTTTTTGCCTTTTTTTTGTTATCGCAGGAACGTACGTCGGACCGTCTATTCCGTTGGCACCCGCCAATGTGGCGACGAACGGTGGTGGCGGCTCGCCGCTGCGGCCCAGGACGAGCCCGCCCCCACCGCCACCACCATCGGCTCAGGAAGCCAGCCAGGAGAGCCAGCAGTCCAATCATCACCAGGTGAATATTTTTTTTTTTTGCATTTGCAAGCTTTTTTTTCTTTTTTGTCGAAATATAATGTCATTTTCCAAGTCTATTGTTAATGTCCCAGTTCCATTGAGAGTGTCATTGATATTTGATCAAGCCGTTTTATCATCTAGTTTTGATAAAATATTAGACTGATTGTCAGACATACTTAGTTGAATTAAATGGTAAATTACTTTAATAAAACTATGTAAAAAGGTACTATTTTACAATACAACCAAGCGGTAAAATGGCTTCGTTGAATCAATGAATGCCTTATTAAAACTAGATCTTTTTCTCAGCTTAGATGGAACAAAATTATCTCCGAAAAGAGTGTAGGTTTTTGAGGAAATGAAAGTACTCGATTGGTTGTATAATCGGTATTTTTAATGATCCCGGTACTATGAAATTATCATAATTAATTATTAAGGTAAAAGAAAATTTTTTGGAAAAACGCACTGAATTACCAATGCGTAATCATCATCCCCATACACATCGATGACTAAAAAGTCTTTCCACCTAAACTACGTTACACCAGGAAACCGAACAATCTCAACGTGCGGTTTGTAAAATCCCCTCAATTACAACGTCACAACGCAGTGAATTCATTAAAATAAAAACAAATTAAAACAGAGCCAAATTAGAACAGCTGCAGCCGTCGCCGTTCAAAAATATACAAATCGCCGGGGCGAGGTTCGCTCGCTCGACGACCTTTGCTCGCTTGAAAATAATAATCCCGCGTCTCGATCGACGCGATAGTACACCGCGATGGCTGTGCCGCAGTGTTTGCACGCGAATTCCTTATCGGTTGTTCTGCCGCGGTGGAAACGGACGGATCGAGATTTTTTAAAAAAAGGAAAAAAAAAAGAAAGGAAAAAAGAAGCAAGGCCACTATCAACATAACGCGTGCTCGCGATTACGGCGGCTCTCGAACCCTCGGCGTGTTTGCGTGTTCGCGTATAACCCGTACAAAGTAAGCCACGCACCGATGATGATAAACAACGATGCCGACCGAGCGAAAAAGGAAACGCGGCGCGAGCGCTATCGGCTCTCCCTTTCTTTCCTTCTTTTTCTCTTTTTTTTTTTTCGCGCGGGGGGGGCGCGTGCCGCGCTCCCGCCCGTCCCATCTTTGCCACGCTTTTTTTTTTTTTCTTTTTTTCATCAAACAGTTGTAGCTCTTTTCGGCGAGACGCGATTACTGCGGCATTCGTCATCGTCTGCTGATACCGCAGCTATACCAACATGTGTATCATACGCCAGTTGTGCGCGGGGTTATGAAGATTATAACCGAGAAAGAGCCGTTCACCGGGCTACGTGCACGTGCACTGTATAGCAATATATATACGTACTGCATGGTATTTGAGCTGATTTTTTTTTTTTTTCTAATTTGAAACGAAAGAACTTGAGCGTACCGCATATCATATTTTTTGGGTCCAGCGCATTTGTTGCACTCACGTTATCGATCGATCGACGAACTATAATTAAAAAAAAAAAAAATTGTATATTCACGCATAAATGTCGAGTTTTTATTTTGATAGACACGTATTCTTTCATTTTGGGTTGATTAGTTAAAACCTTTATGCTCGTATCGATTAAAATTTAATCATCTAGATTACATCGCATGCAAGTGTGATAATCTGTCATCGCCCAAAATAGTCTCCACGTGATAATTGCCAACTAATTTTTAATTAATACTGTAACACTCGAGCTGCCTGAAATATTAGATAAGCCATAGAATTAACGACGTGTTAAATGCACGTATGCAACGTAACAGTGCAAATTAAACAATCAAAATTTAATTTTTATTCGACAATTTGAAATTCAAGGAATATTTTCATTTTTTTTTTTTTTTAACTCAGATTTTTAGGAAAGGCTCTTTTATAATTATAATTCATTAAAAAACACTTTGTCACGTGTTTGATTAACCAATACAGTACTGATTATTTCCACTAAATTACTCCTGCTTCCACTCGTGATAAAATTACGCGAAACAGTGCTTGCTCGTACGTCAGCTGGAAAATAAAAAAACATTCTTGCAAATCGACGAAACGCGAATCCTCCATTCCGACGGACGAGACAAGAGCAACGAAAGCGTACCTCACTCTGTATAGCTTCTTCCTCGTCATAAAAAAAAAACACGCGACGGCTGCGTGCAACGTTTATCCGACTCCCCGCGTGTACATATACAGCTGACGCATCACTGCACTACTTATCAACACAGTCCGCGAAACGCTGCAGCGACGAGTCATGAAGCCAGCGAGGTCTTCTTTCCCGGATTACGATATTATTATTATTATTATTATTATTATTATTATTATTACTATTATTTCGTGCCTTATCGGCGGTTCACGCGCGAGCGGAGAGAAACAATCGGCCGATAACGAGCTGACTTTCTCGAAAACGCTGCTGCTGCTGCTGCTGCTGTTGCTACTACTGTACGTGGCTGATAAGGATATGTTATGTATATTTTAGAGCGATACAGCACGGAAAGACCTCTTTCATAGAAAATCCCCTACCACATACGGTAGAAGTATTCATTACTTGGTATAAGGATTTTTTCCGTACCACTCAAACGTACGTCATATACTCAGCTATGTTGGTACGGGAAACAGTCATACCACAGTCTTAGCTGACAAGCTCAAAAACTTGTACTTAGCAGGTGTTACACTATCACTCACTGTGACGCACGAAATTCCCATGTATTCCCGAGTATAAACAATCGAAGATTATGGTGAGCAATTTTCAGCGAAAAAGGTCTTTCCGTGAACAGCCCTGCTGGTATTTTTGTGCACAAGTGTGTAGTTTGCAGGAGCTGATTTTCACAGCACTGACTTTGCGATGAGAAACATTACACCCACGTTATGGAATCATCAATCCAAATCGATCAAAATTTCGATACCAGCGTAGCAGGGAGCATTAAAATTGCCACACAAACAAACTCGATACACCATTTATAGATTGTAATCGGGCACGTAACATTTAATCTTTTCTCCTCTCGCCGCACGCAAATTGCAAAGACAAAAACAAATCGTTCGGCTCGTAGAAATATATTTTTGGACATTATCGTGCGCATTGTGCACTTATCGCTGCTCGATTTCTCGTCGCGCGTCACCAGCCGTGATAACGCGCGGCGACGTTGATCGATAACCTCCGATAGCACCAATCGCTCTTCGGTTGAAACTAGTTGTTGGTCAGCGGAGTGAGCGATCCAGCGGATCAAATCGAAATTATACACAACCAAGTGCGATAAGAAAATATTGGATGATCAACGTCTTATCCTCGGAATATGACATTATAATATACTCGAACCAAACGGAGTGAAAAGCAGCTTCAGCGCAACAAAGAGCCTTTTCGGCGCAGTACTGGCAAGAAGGGGCCTTTTTAGTACAATTTAAAAAAAATGTTTTAAAAAAAGGCTCTCTCTTGCCACAACGCTGAATAAGCCCCTTCGTGCCCAGCGCGCTAAAAAGGCTCTTTGTTGCGCTGAGCCGACGATTGCACCAAAACCTCATATCATCCCTCGTGACGATGCTTCCTGAAACTCTAATGACAAATATTCCCAAGCTGGAGCTCACGTCCGACCTCGTTTATGTTTCAGGGCTCAGGCAGCGGTCCGTCACCCATGGCCGCCCTAATGTCAGTGGCCGACAATCTGGCGTCGCCAGAACCGGTGGCCCAGCCACCCAACAATCCCAGCCCGACCAGCCGGAGTCCGCCGACGACCGCGGCCAACGTCCAGCAGCGCAGCGCCTCCCGGGGCTCCCAGCACAGTCCCAACAGCTCAGGTATGCTTATACAAACCTCGGCGGGTGATCCCATCGGTGTGCTTACTCTTGATCGTCGTGATTCCTTTCTTCCATCGAATGACGCAAACGCACCGGCTTATCGCACCCCCGTCTTTCGATCGCTCGTGCGATGCGGGGTGATATCGCTGCATCGGTCGGTCGGTTTTGTTATTCTGGGAAACTCGCTTTTCACCGACTTACGCACGTGTACTATCTGCAAACGGGATCAGTGTATCCGCTACGGTGTGGATCTTTCGTTTTTTCGGATAAATTTCACACTATGCAAAGAACTGCGCACTTCTGGAGTCACTTTGGGAATCATCGGAAGTCATTTGAAATCATTAGAAATCATTGGAAATCATCCAGGGACTACGCTATCGTAGTCTTTCAGCATCGCTGAACAATGATCTTCTTATGGCTTCATCACCTTTAGAAAGTCTTCAGGTGTCCAAATGACTTGGAGATTCTTACCGAGAACTCAAAGTGCGCAACTCCTTGGATATCACACTGTGGTATCATCGTTGAAAATAAAACAAGCTATAGAACTCCGATGATACGCGTACCAGACAACGTCTAATCTATTGATCTATTCGTTCCACACAGCTCCCTCGGGCAGGAGGTCAAGCGGCTCGCGGCACGTGTCCTCGACGACGGTGACAACCTCGTCTGAAGGTGCGGTGGCCCAGTCTGCGGGCGCCGAGCCGGTGAGCGCGCCCATCCTCAAGTGCACGCTCTGCCAGGAGCGCCTCGAGGACACGCACTTCGTCCAGTGTCCGAGCGTGCCCCACCACAAGTTCTGCTTCCCCTGCAGCCGGGAGAGCATCAAGCGCCAGGGCGCCGGCCAGGAAGTATGTATTTCCTCCGATTCGCAATTTTCTCTCTTGTTCTGTTCAGCTGTACAATGACACTACATCTTCGTTCGGTGGTGTTAAACGTAGGGGTTACCACTTTTGTTGAAGGTCTACTGTCCGAGCGGAGAAAAGTGTCCCCTGGCCAACAGCACGATGCCGTGGGCGTTCATGCAGGGCGAGATCGCCACCATCTTGGGCGAGGACGCCGCAACCACGGCCCTCAAGGTCAAGAAGGAGCGCGAGTCTTAAGGGGGCCTCGGCCGACTTGTATGTACCCTGACTTCTGAGAGCGCAGGTCCACATCCACCACGTGTGGACGACGACCATTGTGTACAAAACGCACCACCGCGCGGTATTTAGCCGGTTGGTTATGGTTACTCAAGATTTTTGCCCCTCCCGATGGCACCCACGTATACAACGGAGGGGGCGGTGCGCAGCAATTTCAGTATAACAATGGCGGCTGCTGCTGTTTACGTCTCAATCACATTGTCAAACGCGACTCGGCCGTATTGGATTTGCGCGCGGGTTTTCTAACCTATACGCCTGCACCTACTGACACCAAGTGGGCGCGTGCGCGCATGTACCTTGTTTGTTGTATAATACCTTACCTCCCGATCAATTTCGAGGGGCCGTGAAGGCCCCTCGAGCCCCCCCTACTTCCCAACGCCCCGGCAGGTTGTGTTGTTTCTTTGGCCGAGCCGCGGTATTTTTACGCAAGCAGTACGCTATTACAATTGAGATATCTACCGCACGCGGACGAAGGAACTGGACGCGTATTTTGGGAGAGTGGCCGTCCGGTGGGGGTTTTCGGGCCCCGTGCTGGCGGTCTCCTTCTGCACAGATTAGGCCGAAGACGTTTTTATGTGGATTTTCGCGAAGCGCTGTGATGAGAAGAATCGTTTATCATAACATTTTTTTGTTCGCACGGGACGTGCATCTTTTTTTTATTTTTAAATTTTCGGTCGCCCTCGCGAGCGGGCGTCCGGGGTTAGCGACGGCGGCGCCACTGTACATTGGATATCGAAGGGGCAAGCTGGGCGTCGTCGAGCCGGAAATCACTTTTTACGTTGGAAGACTATAATACATTAGGTAAGGACGAATCGGTGTATTTTTCAAATTATTATTTCGACGTTTTGTTGTTTTCGATTGAGCACTTGTCGGTTTTGAGCAGAAGTCTTTGGCAAACTCGGTGACTGACTTGGGTTCTGTAAATAAATACGTAACGAGCTCCCAAAGAGGAGCCGGATCATCAGCAAGGGAGGAGTTGTGTATAATCGCAGAAAATAATTGAAAAATTGAAAAAAAAAACAAACAAACAAACAAAAAAGATACAGGATACGAATGCAAACAAAAAGTTATTGTGAAAAGATGAATGAAGCGAGCTGTGTGCGAGGAAGGGAATAAGCGATGATCGCGCGAGTGACGCGATTTACAACATATTATATGTATATTACGTAATATTATGTGTGTAACGGAACAACAGCGTTACGCGAATTTTTCGCCCATTTTTGGGTTTGTACTTAGGCTCGATCGCCTCTATTTAATTGTGTATTTGTAACAGTGCACGCTTTGAGCCCTGTTAGGGTCGAAAGGGGCACTTGCGACTTTGCGAAAAAAATAACTTTTTTTCGCGATTTTCATTACGATTTTTCCAAACTTGTTTTTTTTTTTACTTTTCCCTTTCTTTCAACTGGCATTTCAATGTGATTGATGCACATTTCGATGTCACTCTCGAATTACGTTATTTTTTACTCCGAATGGCGATTCAAATGAATACTTGAAATTTTAATTTTTTTCATTTATTTTCTTCCCCTTTTTACATTATATACTTTGCTCCATTTGTATTATAACATACAATCAAGTATGACGAACCCATCGTTATTGGGTTTTCTGTATATTATGTATATGTGTACATATTACATTTTATGTTATAATTATTATTAATATTACAAATAAAAAAAAGCGTATGATTGAGAAAGTAAGCATCTTTTAATGTACAAAATATCTATCTTTTACATATATTGCGTTTTTCCATTAAGTTATATATATATATATATATATATATATATGTGTGTGTACAGTATATATAAATATATATATATAAATATATTTTTAAAATTAAAAAAAAGCACAAGTCATAACTAACTCGGTCTCGGAATCTCGGATACACGAATCTTCGGCCGAAATAGTAGTGACGTATACACGCGTTGCTTTGTATCTCGTTTCGTTAACATTATTTGCATATCTCCGCCAACCCCCTTCCCCAACATTTTGTACGTATATCGTAGTTGATGGCTTTATTGAATAACAAAAAAAAAGTATGAATAAAATAAGTACATCAAAGAAGAAGAAGAAGAAGAAGAAGTAGAAAAAATAAGAACAACCTTTAAGCAACCATACACACCAACGAGAAAGGCACGATTAAGCAAGAATATTGTTTCCACAAATTTGTCGATGTCGACAAGTTGTAGTGTAACTTATATCATGCATATTATTATAATATAGCTGCACTCTGAGAATTTTTCATTCGACGACTATACGATTTCAGCTTGGAAAAATATAAGAAAAGAAAACTTAAACTCGAATAAAGTAAAATACGTAATACTTGAGAAAAATAGTCTTCATTTTCAGTTTAACGCTAGACTTGAGAGTGCTTTCCGATTTTTTCATTGAACTGTAGTGAAAAACCATGTACGAACCGAAACGAGAACAAAAACGAGCCATTCACAGCTGAGAATAATCGACACGTGAACAAAAGTGAAAAAATACACCCACGATACACACACACACACACACACACACACACACACACACACAAATTATCCGTACCCGATTCAGGCCAAGATAAGCTTTGCGACTTTGAACGAAAATTTGTTCTCGATATCGACCGACTGAAGGATAAACGAAAGAAGGAAGAAACGCAAATAAAAAAAAGTGTACAATTATTGTAATTTCTTCGTTTAGCTATTTCATCATGTAAACACGGCAAAAAAAAAAGAAAGAGAGGGATGGAGAAATGGAAAGAAAGACTGTTAATCGTTTTAACCGTTCGAACAAACAAAAAACATACACGTACACACAAGAGACACACTTTAGTTTAACGCTAGACTTTAAGTGAGGGCTTTTTGGTTGGTTTCATTTACCCGATGAAAACGAGCATGATCGCCCGACATGTAGGAACCGCACACTCGCTACGTCTAAAGTTTTTCTGAGAAATGGGGAAATCGTGTGTTTCGCTCTCGCTTCCAGGGCACACCCGCACCGCCACGCGGAACGATAAGCATTGCGAGCTTCGTCGCATATTATGTACCATTATACACTTACTGTATTTTCGCAACTTTTCGAGACCTCGATATGATCCGTACCCCTCCACCCCTTCGTTAGTTTCGCCCACTTTCGGGATCACGATATGATCCTGTTTTTTTTTTTTTTTTTTTTTTTCTCTTCAAATCGTGTTTTTTCGATCAACCGATCAATCAATCAATCAGCGCAGCAGAGCAGCGACTATCAAGGGATAACGAATCGATCGCGCCCTGGACGCGTATATACACAAGTCTTTTTGTACGTGTACATATATACATATATATATTACGTGAACGAATGTTTGTACAAAGTTGAAACGAAAGAAAATAAAAAAAAAGAAACAGATGAGAATAGAAATTGACACTGCGTCGTTTGATATAACGTAAGTTCGAGCGAAAAGAGCGCGCGCGCGCGGGTCAATTAACGCTGGGGGTGGGAAGTTGCTGCCAGCTCGGCGACGTCCCTTCGACGATTCGTATACGAACACGAGCCTCTTTTTTTTTGTTTTTCGAGGACGTCGTGATGGTCCCGCGCGTTGTACCCTGCTACACGGGGACGTGCCTGATTGGCTCGCGGCAACTTCTCGAAACAATTGCACCAGGGTGCCGCCTGCGGTGCTGTTTTTTTTCGAAATTTGGTTAGACGAAAATTCTTGTACATATACTTGCATCACTCGCGTTGAAAACACTTCGATGGTGCGCGCGCGTGTCTCTCCATACGATCGGCCGAGCGCGCGAATTCTGTTGGTTTCTCGAATGTACTCTGCATACGTACCGTTTGCGTTCTCCCGTTGGAGGGCGAACTTTTTTTGCAACACTCGAGTCGAATTTGTTTTTTGAAATGGAGAACGTACGCGCAGAACTTAACGGCTAACGTAAAATGGTAAAAACATTCTTGTGCACGCAATTTCAGTGGTCGATAACTGGGTGTATACATTTACGTGTGATTTTCAGTGAGAAGAAGAAAGAAAGATAGTGATTTGGAACGTTGGGGTGGATAATACGAGCGAATAAGGGCGGGATTGTGACAACTTTCGAAGAGTATATGATATACAGTAGATTCATTAAGGAAGTACGTAATACATTTGAAAGTTAACTTTTTCACGACGTTATAATCGAACGGGGAAGCGACGATTTGGCGATCGTTGTAAAATTTTTACTCGGACACGGTTTTCATAGCTAAGCAAAAAATATTCATAAATAATACTTAATAATCATAATAATAATAATAATAATAATAATAATAATAATAACGATGATAATGACGAAGGAAGAACAAAAAAATCACAATCGTGCGACGCAATGATAACTATACCGTAGTTGATATTTTAATGTTATTATTGTACTCGGCCAACCGATACTGTCGTACGAGTCAGGAAAAATGTGAGACTCGCAGCAGGTTTGCGCAGGCTCTTTTATTGTTTTTTTCCTGTCTTTTTTTTTTTTTTTTAATAAATTTTGGCGTTTGCTATGTACATAAGATCCCGTCGCCGAAAACGTTCTTTCTTTTCAGAAGGATAAGTTGACAAGATGCACACTGAGAACATGTATACGTATATTCTTTGTTATTCGACGATGGTAGTGATAATTATTGTAATAATTCAGCAATAGTGAAAAAAAGCTGCTACCGACACTCGTTAACGAATATTGGATTTTATCGAAAGCCGATGCAAAGTCGCATTTTTTCTGGCCGATTTAGCGCGTACAAAGTAGGCACGTCTTCCCAATTGTATATTGAAACAGGATAATTAAAAAAAAGTAAATAATGATAAAAATAATTAAACAAAGTATGATCAAGAGTATTCGTTTACTCGAAAAAAAAAAAAAAAAGAGAGTACGTGCGAGACAAACGGGAGGAGCGCGAGGGCATTTCATTGACTGGAGAAAGGCTTCGAGCGATGATCGATTTTAAAACGAAGTATATAAAGTATATAATATTGATAAACGAAAAATAAAACAGTCATTCCCTACTTTTGTACGAACCGATTTGTTTTCTATGGATGAATCTTGTACGAGCGCAATAAGAAAATGTAGACATTTGAAGAAAAAAAAACTATTAAAAAAAAAAAAAGAGGGATAAGCCACGTCGAAGAAGCGAAGCTTAAGATTTTAAGAAACACGAAGTTAGCAAAATGGATTTTAAAGAATAAAGAAAGGGACAAAAGAGACGGTATAGCGAGCGTATAGTAGCGAATAATACGATTTTCTAGTGTACCATACTTTGAGAAACCCGCGTTACACTGTACTGTTTATCGTATGTATGCAAATTGCAAACAAAAAAAAAACAAAATATATGTGTTGATGTGTAAAAAAAAATTATTGTCTGGTTTTCCCACTTCACACGCTGTCCTTGAAAATTTGGTCTTCTGATTCCCAAATCATTTGGGGACGAAAGTGAATTCCTTTCATTTGTCATTTTGTTTTTGTTGCTCTTGCAGTTTGAAACTGTATCCTTGAGTATTAGTTTTGCTATTGTTGTTAAAAAAAAAAAAAAAACATTCGAGTATGCCTTCGACTCGCTGAGCTGAAATTTTTTTAACCCGCCTACCTTGCGTAATATACGCATGATAACATTAAAAAACAAAAACGACAGGAAAGAATAGGAAAAAAAAAAAAGAAAAAAAAAAAAAAAAAAAAAAAAATACCCAACAAAATACAGCAGGGAGGAGCAGCGCAGAGTTCAATGGCAAGCCTGATATACATGCTGTCTCTTGGCGCGCAGACACCAACCGCGGATCGGAGGGGGAGTCGGTGTTGCATAACGGGGAGAGCGTCACACTCGACGATCTCGGACGGCGTTTGCGAAATTCGAAAATCAATGGCGGCAGCGCTCATCCGTGGACTTTGTGGGGGTCGGAAGAGAGAGAGAGAGAGAGAGAGGGGGAGCCCGTGTTATTGATCCGCGCGATACTCCCCTCCCTGGTTTTGGCATCGCCTCGCTCGCGCTGTCGGGAGTTACACGACACTGTTTTTTGGATTCTCGTATGCTTGTATATTTTGAATTTGAAGAATATGGATGACATTAAGTTTTTTTGGGGAACTCGAGTAAAGTCATTAACGTTCGTCGAAGTGGTCTGTCGTGATGATCACGATATCACGTTTATTTTTGTGTACAGTATTTCGCAAAAAACAATTGATATTTGCCAAAAAAAAAAAAGAAAGATGAAGAGACTAGTATAGCATATAAATGTCTGGCTGAAAAATTTTCTTGATTTTATGTACATGCTTGATTTATGTATTTATCTCGTGTACTATCCAAAGCACAAAAATATATAATCACGAATGTGGACGAAAAAATCACACCCCGCGCGTATTCATCGTGCGAAAAAACGTCCCGATCAATAGCGCAACCCGAGCCACCTGTTCAGTATACAACCCCGGGAAAGAGATATAATGCACCCACCGGCTGTTGGCGTCTGTTGAAGATATACCCCTGCAGGGAAACTATTACTACCACTACTACTACTATCATGTAGGTGTATTATGCAACCCCTATATAGTCTCTCGCAGAGACGGCTGAAATTTACTCGGCATGCACAGCACGTGCTCGGCGTAAAATATATAAAAAAAGTTGGATCGGATGGCAGGGGGGTTGGAGGAAAAGAGCAGCCCTCTGCATTACCGATCTCCGTCCACTCCTTGAATACGTGTAACAAACACCGCCCCTTCTGCATCTGCATGGAAACGAAATAATAGTGTACATAAAATTCTCATCATACGAGGCCAGGCGATCCTGTCAAACCCGATCACACTGACTTTTTCGTTTGTTTATTTATTGGTGCAATTGATTTCATTAATATCTGATGATATTATAAATGTCGATCGGTCGATAGTTTCGCGCGGGAATATCCGAGAACCGTCGACAGACGCGTGAAAAGTGATATACAGACGCTCACATCGCGGCCTTCTTGATAACGGTGCGATTTATACTTTCAACTAATTTTATCCATCAGAGTTTTTGGAGCAAGAATGAGATTCCATTTTTTTTTGTCGGACCAACGAAAAATCATTTTTAGGATATTTTAATTATTTTTCCACGATAAGTCGACATCAATAAATTGATAATGTTAAAGAAAATGTATGTGTATAAAAAAAATCTATGAGTTTCATAAAGTAGCGAATTTTGTAATACACATATACATTTAATTTTAACAGAGTACAAATACTTGGACATGTTATTATAAATATGATTAATAAGAGCAGACGCATTCGATTTTAGAACTGACGACGATCGAGATACAGTTCTTGCGAATCGCTCGAAATCGAAACGAATGAGAAAACGAAGCAAAGAAAACGTGATGCCGGCCGTTTCGTGGATCTCCTTGCAACGGTCTGAAACGTCGGCCAAGACGAGTTTGAAGAGCGTTGCGGATTATTTGGTAAGATACTTGGTCAATACTTGCCTTCTCAGTTGTTTATTCATTTTCGTGGATGTGAAATTTTCACGCGCTGACTATTCGCTGTGGGCATGTCTGGAGAGGAGATATAAAAATCTATGCCAGCGCATGCCAACACCAGGAAAGTGAACTACTCTCTATGCCGTCCAATATACCTATGTACATAATACAAAGATGTGTCATGGAGCTCTTTTTTCGCGCACACGCTAATTGTTATTACTATCGTAGATTTTGTTGTGATGTCTCATAGGCACAATACAAATTTTACCAGGTTTATTCGGCAACTTTGTCCTGCAGATGGTGTGCAGGGAGACATGCCCACAGCGAATACGTTTATTTCAAATCGACGCTTCGAACTAAAAGTATAGCTTTTTCATTTTTTTCAAACAAAAAGCATCTTGTAAAAAAATAAACAAAAAATATTTTTCGCAACAAAAACTTTTTGATACAATTTTTTCCACTCTTTTTGTTGCTAATAATACTCGGACCTAATCGACACTTTTTTTAAAACGTTATTTTACGTAAAAAAAAATACAAAAGGGACTTTTTGATGTAATTCTTTTCATTCTTTTTGTTACTCATAATACTAGGACCTAATGGGCACTTTTTTTAAATGATATTTTACGTAGAGACAAATATCAATGGGACTTTTTGATGTAATTTTTTTCATTCTTTTTGTTACTAATAATGCTAGGACCTAATGGGCACTTTTTTTTAATGATATTTTACGTAGAGACAAATATAAATAGGACTTTTTGATGTAATTGTTTCCACTCTTTTTGTTACTAATAATACTTGGGCCTAATGGACACTTTTTTTAACATGATATTTTACGCAAAGAAATGGGCCTAATGGACACTTTTTTTAACATGATATTTTACGCAAAGAAAAATGTAAAAGGGACTCTTTGATATAATTTTGTTCACTCTTTTTGTTACTAATTATACTTGGACCTAATGGACATTTTTTTAACATGATATTTTACGCAAAGAAAAATGTAAAAGGGACTCTTTGATATAATTTTGTTCACTCTTTTTGTTACTAATTGTACTTGGACCTAATGGACATTTTTTAAAATGATATTTTGCGTAAAGATAAATATAAAAAGGCCTTTTCGATGTAATTTTTTTCACTCTTTTTGTTACTAATAACACTTGGGCCTAATGGACACTTTTTTTAACATGATATTTTTCGCAAAGAACAATATAAAAGGGACTCCTAATAATGGACACTTTTTTTAAAACGGTATTTTACGTAAAGATGAATATAAAAGGGACGTTTTTTTCACTCTTTTCGTTACTAATAATAAGTACTTTGACCTAATGGACACTTTCCATGGACACGAATTCGCTGTCTGACATTCATCCCCGGACCAATGCCGATTTTTCCCGTTTTCAGTCCGAAACCCCCGACGAAGCGTTCGTCCCCCGGAGATCCATGTGCGTCAGCCCCGAAACCCTGAACGTCCTGGAAAACGCCGAAAAGCTCTTGGAGGACGCCGACAAGCAACTGTCGCAAATGAACTGCGAGCCTTTCGACGAAGACGAGTCGAGCAGGGAAAACGGGTTGGTATACAACAGCGGTCCACTCGAGCACCCGCGGTGAAACGATCCTTTCTCATGGCACCTTAATTTTCCAGCTACTCCCACGAAAGCATCTACGTCCGCAACGTCGTCGCTTCCATGTTCGAGAAAGGCCACTACGACCCAGGACCGGTCCCCATCGCGATGCACCGCCACTTCTCCGCGCCGGCCGAGGGCAAACGACCGGCGATCCGCGAGCGCTTTCGCCCCTGCGCCGGAGAAACCGGCGAAGCAACTTTGGACGACTGCGTGCTCTGCAGGTCCAAGAGAGACGACGAGCAGCCTCGCCCGCGGGACGGCGAAGAATCGAGACCGGCAGTGGCAGTAGACACGGCGGCGAAGAACAAGCTGCAGCTCCAGCGGGGCCCGAGCATCAGCATCCAGGCCGAGCTGTGCGTCCGTACCGCCCGGATCGTCGACATACGCCCCGAGCCCGCGGCCCTACAGCAGCAGCAGCCGGCCGAGGGGAACTTTGGCACCTTCGACTGCCGGCACGGCCCGGAGGAGCCGGCCGCCGGTAAGGCGGATCGCGAGCCCCCGGCCCGGCTCGAGGACCCCGCACCGGCGACGGAGCTCTGGGACGCGGCCGCGGACGACAGCCTGGGCGACCTGAGCCTGCGCGAGCCGGCCGTCCTGACCGAGCTGGACGCGGCGCTCGAGGGCCGCTGGCGGACGGTCGGGCGGGCGCTGCGGGCCGCCAGCGAGAGGTTCGACGAGTTCGTCGGCCGCAGGCTGGCCGGGCCGGATCGCTACTCGGACGTCGATCTCACGGACGAGGAGGAGGACGGGACGGACGGTAGCCCCGGGCCGGCGGGCGAGGCTCGGAGCGAGGGATCCGCGACCGGCGGCGGCCGCACCGAGACGCGGTCCACGTCCGGCGTCGAGAACGTCGGGAGCGCGCAGCTGTCGAACGACGACAACTTGGACGCCAACGCCGGCCGGGGGGAGGCCGGCGCGGTTGCAGGTAGAGCTCCCTCCACGAGGTCTCGAGGGTAATCTTGATCTTGTCTTGTCTTGAAATTCGAATTTCAAGACAAGAGCAATGCAAGATGCATCTTGAAATTTCAAGACAAGACATTGACTCATTTACTTTTCAACTGGTTTGAGTTTGATCAAGGTTTAACATAGAACAGGTTGAATAAAATACAGAAATCAAATATATTTTAATAAAAAATAGGTACGCACAAGATATGAACATTGTATGATTCAATAATATTACTGTAATACTTATAAGTATTGTATGTCGGTATTTCCACGAATATCAAATTTTTTACGTTACTTTTCATCCGCGAATACAATTTTGAATACAATTTTGAATACAATTTT
>JAPYYV010011990.1:0-10520 GCA_030522625.1 Copidosoma aretas | reverse complement strand
GAATACAATTTTGAATACAATTTTGAATACAATTTTACAAGTAAGTATCGCGTATACTGCATACGACGCATACAATGAACAGATTTGAAAACAGTTGAAACTCGGGCCGCAGCAATTCAAGACAGGAGCTTGTGCGTCCAGGACCAAGACGATATTAATTTTTTCGAGATTTTTCAAGACCAATACAATAATCGTGCAAATACTGTCCTGTCTTCGGCTCTCGCGAAGTTCTAGGCGCAGGGCTTGCGGAAGAGCTGGCGGAAGAAACGTCTCCGGCCCGGGAGGAAGTCGCGGTCCACGGGAGTCGAGGGACCGAGGGAGCCGCGGAGGGAGGGGGCGCCGAGGACGATTCGCGGGGAACGTCGCGGCCGGTCGAGAGCCCGTCCGACGTATCGTCCGGCAGGGTCAACGATTACGTCGACAACCTGTCCAGCTCCCTGCGGCTGTCGACGCTCTCCAACGACAGGAGCGACAGGGCCAGGGGAAATTCGGCCGGCGCGGGCTCGACGGCGACGACGGAGTCGAGGCTCGAGAGACGGTTGTCCGAGGCCCGGGAGAGCTTGAGCAACCTGATCACGGGTATGGAGTACGACGGGGCGGTTCCCGAAACCAAGGCGGCCACTGCGGCCGAGCCGCGTCGGACGGAGAGGCTGGTCGCGGAGGAAGGGCCGGCGCTCGTCCGGCAGCAGAGGCAGCACTCGTTCGACGCGCGGTACGGATAAATCGCTGCCGGCTTTCTGCGACTCGGCCGATGCGCATTTTTTGTTCGCGCTGCTGAGAACTCGAGCAGGCGGGCAGAAAAATAATGCTGGATCGGCGGAGTCGCGGGCATTGGGGGACTGCGAACGCGTTGGATATTGGATTCGAGCTTGGACGACGATCGTTGTCTCTTTGGGGGAGGGGGGACATGAAAATAACGATGTGTTGATTGCAGATCGTTCGTGACGGTGCTCGAGGAAAACAGCTTGACGATGATGGAGTCGGCTCAGCAGGGCAAAATGAGCATGCTGCAGAAATTGGAGTCCTGCGCCATTGGCTCCCCGCGCCGGGGCAGGAGGCTCTTCACGTCCACCGTTCTCCCCGACAGGGAGCTGATGCCTGGCGATGCGCGCAGCCCGATGAAAATCAAAGGACTGGTGCGTTGACCTTTCTCGTACACGGTGGTGGCGGTTCATGTTGTTCTGTAATCTTTTACATTTTTTATTGCGTCGAATGAACCAACTTTTCATGCCCATGTACTTTTTGATAAGTCGGACATTTCGAACACACTTTGCACACAGTCATCGTAGCTCATTAGTTTTTGCATGAGAATTTGCAGTTTTTTGCAAGATGGCTTCAAACGAATCGATAAAAGTAATAATGAAATAAAAAATTTTCTTTTTTTTCACCCATAATTGTTGTTGAATTACAGTCAGAGTCGTCGTCCGATACACATTCAGAGGGCGAAATACGTTTGAGCAGATCGACGTCGTATTCCGCTGGTGAGATCAAGAGAAGATTCGATTCGAACAAGTCGAGCTCTTCCGCTAAGTCATCTTTGAGTGAAAACAACTTATAATCTCGACAGGGTAAGATTTTTCGTAGCACGATTATTAAGCAATTACATGTATCACAAGATAATCAACCGCTATTTTCCTTTCAGAACTAGAATGGCAAGGTTGAAGAAGAAAAACCGTTCCGCTGCTCGTTCAATGTTATAATTATTATTTGTAATATACCAGGTCTCAGTTTTTTGTAAACGTGTAAAAAAGCAGCTTACATGTTTTAAGTGATCTTGTATTTTTTTGTTTTCATCTTGTAGATGACGATATTGTCGAATACAATTATACAACTAAACCGAGAAGATATTTTTTTTATAAAAATTTCATCGGATGCACAATAAAAATAAATCCGTAGAACAAATATCATCGCGAAAACAGAAAAAAAAAATGCAGTTACATTGTATAACTATAGTTGTACATAAAGTACTTTTCAATAATTTTCAAAGTTTTTTTTTTAATTACCCCAAAATTTTTCTGCAAAGATTAATGAAGAAAAAATCACTAAATTCTTTTTAACAAGTATTGGATATTTAAAAATTATACTTTTACCGATATTTCATCATTTCGTACAATCGATTGATTTCGACGATATGCCGTGACTGACCGGCAGAAGATAAAAGACGGCGCATGAAAGGATCTCTTATACAGACATCGCATTCATGTTGAGTGGCCAGTTGTTTTTATTTCGTTTTGTTGAAACATGAACTATTGTTTTCGAAGCATGCCAACGAAGAAAAGTCATCATTAGTGAGTTATCTTTTCCAAGTAGATTACATATACGAGTCGAAATAATTGATGCATGCTCATCGCTTAATTCACTGGTACAACAAAAATGAGTAATAATCATCATCGAATTCTCAGAACAGATCACAAACTTCCCAGTGCCATTTGAATAATTAAAGTAGAAATGCCACGTACATAGATTATCATTTCCGTTAAATCATTTAGTCCAATCTATCGCGATGATTGGCCTTTGGGGTTTCTTTTTCCACGCAAAAAAAAAAACGTTCAGGTACCGTAGCCGCTTTTTCAGCGCGCTTTTGAAACTCGCGCGCCGGACCGGCGTGCGCTTCATTTAGTCCGATATAAATGTTGTTGAAAAAAACAAAATATATTTAAAAAAATACTCACCAATCCAGAGAGAGAGAGACAAGAACGTGCCACAACATCGCACCGCGCGCACAGTGACACAGCTGTCTTTGCAACAACCTGGAGAGGGAGAGACAGAGGCGACGTCGAAATACACTCCGCATGGGAACGGATAAGGTAGAAACCTCGTGCCCGATGCTCCCCCCCCGCAGCGATGATGATGTTGCCGCTCGAGCGTCGTTGCGTTTTGCGTATCATTATACACCGCGTGCAGGGGGAGAAAAAGAGCCAACTCTCGCCAGCCGCCGCCAGTGCACCACCGATCCGCGCCGAGAGCCGCGGCTGCCGCCCAGGAGGTTTCTCGGGCCGATGCGTGGCCCCCGCGCGCCGCGCACACTCGCGCAGGTCGGGAGTACCGCAGGTGGTGCGCCAGGGTGGGTCCCGGCCGGGGCTGGGCAGCCGATCGTCGTTCCCGCGGTGTCGGCGCCGTCGGTCGCAATGGAGCGCGACGTGGGGCCGACCAGGGTCATCGGCTACTGGATATCCGAGAAGAAGAGGCTCAAGTTCGACTGGGACGCGTTCCGGGACGTATGCGCCGGGGAGGGCTTCGCTCTGAAGTTGGTGAGTGCGCGGATATCAGCGACGACGATTATAGTTTTTCATCGTGCACACGTGCGTCCTCGAGCGCTCGGCTGCTCTCGATCTGTGTTTCTTGGTGCACCACCAGCCCCGCCACCGACTGGCGTCGTTTTTTTTTCAAATTAATTTGCTTCGCTCGGATCGAGGTGCAAAGCGTTACGAGGGTGAATCCACCAATGGTCGATGCTCGGATCCGGTTTTGGTAGAGCGAAATTTAAATTGAATCGGCGTGACTGCTCGATCGTTGGATCATTACGGGATGATTGTTTGTTGCAGTTTTATTTTGCTATTGTCATTGTTGTTGCACAAGTTCGATCGAATAGTAATCGATGATATTCCAATATAAGCGTGGCAAATGGTATACTTACCAAACGAGCAGCGGGACGAGAATAATATTTTTTCAACCAAACCGTACAATAGCTCATGATGTTCCAGCGCGTTTTGCAAATTATCCAATTCGAGCCCAAGTTGCACAAGAATGAGTCAAGCAATTGTCGTGCAAGGTCGGATCTTTTATTTGTTAGTCACTATTGCGAAAATAACCTTTGCAATTCGAGGTGTGTTCGATGATAAAACTTTTTCTTTTCATTGCATTTTAATGGTAATTACTGGAGGATGAATTGTAAAATCTTATTTTATATTTTTTACAGATAAACATCGAAGCAAATTTAAACTCTCAGGGACCAATTCACGTATTCTTTCACAAACTCACTGACATTCTGGCCCATGCAGCAGAGGATAATAAACACGTGAGTGTCCTTAATAATACCCCACTTTTTTAATTGGAGTAATAAACCTCGACGCTTCAACTGCCGATAGCGCGCGATAATTTTCGTCGTTAATCGATGTATGTACCTGTACTTGCAAAATATATAGTTTTCTTTCAGATAAATACTTTGGAAATCGTTTTTGCATGATAATGTAATTTACAGGTGATTACATAAATTGATAAGTCGTGCGGCATTTAAAGTGTCGATGAGGAACGAACGAATGAATGAATCGAGCTAAAAGTAATTTATGCGTGACACGTTCGAATTACACGTTTCATAGAACTAATTTTCATGCATGCTTTTTATACATCGCTTACTTTTGCTCACATGTAACGCGCTGGGTTTATTGATTTTCTCTTGCAAAGGCCAAAGCTATCATCACCAGATTGCAAGACTACATTCAAAAGCATCCAGAACTGATAGTCATTGATCCTTTTGACAATGTTCAAAATTTACGAAATCGCTACAAATCTTATGAAATGATACGAAATGGTCTACAGGACGATGGTTAATACACAATTATTATTATTATTTTCAAAGGCACTAGTTTGCTTGAAACTTTTTTATTTAGTGTATTTTTTATTTTACTTTTTAGATGATGTTTTCATTCCAAATTTCGTTGAAGTCAGGACGAAAAATACTATTGAGATAATAAGCAAATTAAGAGAAAATGGTATCAAGTTTCCATGTGTTTGTAAGCCCCTGATAGCTCAAGGATCAAGTGATGCCCATAAGGTAATATTTAGGCATTGCTTTTTCATGGAATTAGTGATATGAATTAAAAAATTGTATTAACTAATGTACTTGTATCAGCAGATGATGGTCATCTTTGATGAGCAAGGACTAGCTGACTGTCAACGACCGTGCGTGGTTCAACATTTTATCAATCACAACGCCATTTTGTACAAAGTGTTTATAGTTGCAGATCGTTTTTGTATCGTTGAGAGACCGAGTTTCAAAAACTTTTATCCAAAAGACTGTGAATCGATGAACACTATTTTCTTCAATTCTCACGATATTTCGAAAAGTGGTTCCAATTCCAAATGGTCTATTATTTCAGAGCAAGAAAAAAATTTCACTGTCAAACCAAAGTACGAAGTTTTCGAGAAAATCGTCAAAAGGATAGAAAATATTTTTCAACTTCTGCTGGTCGGAGTAGATGTAGTAATAGAAAACCATACGGGAAAGTATGCAATTATTGATGTTAATGCTTTTCCTGGCTATGACGGCTATCCAAATTTCTTTAGTGATTTGATAGAAAGCATAAAAAAGGTTGTAAATAATAATATACCTTTATCAAATGATAATAAAAGTCCAATTCTAAAAAAATGCCTTAGTGACGATCTCGACTCTGGTTTTGAAAGTGATGAGAAAAAAAAGCAGTCAATGTTATAACAATAAAAATAACTTGTGTATGAATGTGGCTTTAAAAAAAAAAAATCATTAGTTTAGGTATATTTTTTGAATGCTGTTGAAATATTTTACTTGTATTGTTGTACATCTTTTTTTGTACTTAAATAAGTAATTCATTCAATACTCAATGTATATATGAAACCGAAAATTTAAACCTTCTGTATATATTGCGAGATGTTTAAATTATTTTATTTATTTTAATGAGTGTTTGTTCATGCTTTCGTTGCTGGCAATGGACATTGCATGTATTTACAAGAAATCAATCAAGTTTTCCAAGTTTATACTCATTTTACTTTTCAGTGATTTAAAAAAAAAAAAAATATACAATAACTTTGTTAATTAAGAATGGTAGTATTTTATATACTTTGTAACTCCGTTGAATAAGTCGGCAATGTTTGAAGAATGAAATTAATGTAAATTATTTTTTTTTGAAGTAATTTATTTACAGCAGTAAAACTGCGTTGAAAAATATCGGAAAATAGTTTTTTAAATAAATCTATGTACATGCAAACAAATAATTTATGAAGATTTTAATTCAATGGCTTTTTAATTCAGAAATTATAAAGTATGGAAATGGATGATTAATAATTGAATTTGACTTTTAGTTCCTATATACTATTGATTAGCTTTGCAAAGTTTGTAAATGATTTTTGATTCGTCAATAGTAAATATTAAAATACAAATTTACAATTTTATACTATTTTACATCATGAAAAAACTTTGTAATATTGAATTTATAAAATAAAACAAATATATTTTTTTTCGTCACGAGAATCGATTGTTTTCACTACCTCTATCTTATAATTTTTTTGCCCGTTCTTTTATGAGAATTCAATATTTCTCTTAGTGCTGTTGGCACATGACAAGTTCTTCAAGTTCTCTATGATTTGGTTTTTAACATTAAATATGATTAATAATCTACAGATTATGTATATTTTCAAAAAGAACCATTTTTGTTAAATGTTAGTAAAATATGTACAAATAGTTATTTAATTATTTTCAAATATTTACATGTAAAAAATGAAGATGTGATATTTCATTCACCAGCTAGTTTCTCTTTTTCTTTCGCTTCTTTTTCAGCTTTTTGTTTCAGCCAAGCTTGAGCTGAAGCAAGAATCTTAAGATTAGGACGGTCTTGCTCATCCTCGGGAAAGATAAATTCGAAAACTTCTTCCCAGCCGTCGTCGCTCTGAAATTGACGAATTGATTCGTGTTTTTTTAATATTATTTTTTCAATGACGTAATAAGAAATTAATTGAATCAGGAATAAATTTCTTACCCCATCTTCAGAAATAACTCTCCTTCTTTGCTTGACTCGACGTGGCATTTTCGCTGCGATTTTCGCGCGACTGTCATCATCGCCAAACTCATTTTCAAAAACGCGCCACGCCTCCAAAAGTAATGCTCGGCTTTCTTTATCTCCTTGAGATTTCAAAGAATCATTTCCACGTTCATAAATGCGTCTGGCTAAGTCGACACTATTTACATCTTCTTCAGCCACTGTATTCGTCATTTCAAATTTCGCATATGCTATCCAGACCTGCGATAAAAAAAAAAAATATATATGATTTGATGATTGAATTTTTAGATCAGCTACAATACAATGATTCGCTTACCTTGACATGCAACGTTCGTTCAAGTAATCTTTCATACAACTGTCGAGCACGCTCTGGCTCCTGTTGCGTGACTTCGAAATCTATATAAGCCTTCCATGTAACCTCAGGCATGTCGAGTCTAAAAAAGTGTATTCCATTACAAAACTGGCTATGAATAAATATAAAAGAAAAAAAAAGTCAATTTTTACCTTGGTTGACTGATTGCTAATTCGTATATAGCCCGAGCTCTCTCCATATCACCCAAGGAGGCTTCCAGCTCTGCAAACTAAGGATTGAAATTGATACATTAGTAAATGTTAACATTTTTACTAAATATACAATTTATAGCAAAACTGCATACCTTCATCCATGTTGTGCAATTCTCTAGATTAAATTCCAAAAATTTTTGGTACAATATTCTGCATCTATCAAATTCTCTTAGCTGAATTTCTAAATCTATGTAATTACGATATAGTTTATCTCTTGGACAAATGCCGAGTGCCATGCCCTATTAAAATAATTTTTTATAAAAAATATTTGTACTTATCAATGACAAGTTAAAAGTAAGTTGTTTCATTCTTACTTACAAGTGTCTTTCTGGCTACATTAAGATTCTTTTGTCTGATTTCGAACTGTGCATAGTACAGCCACATCTTTGAAAAAGTAAAAGTTTTGTGAGGTATCATTTCCAAACAGACCCTTAAATGTTAAAATACAGAAAGTTGAAAAGTAATTCAAACATTATATTTCATTGTTTGTGGGCATTGTACAATTTAGCTTACTTGTAAACTTGACGACACCTCTCCACATCTTCTGCCTCCAGTTCTTCGAATACAGCATAGTTTATCCATAGATAGATATATCTCCGCCAATATTCTTTATCCTGCAAGGCAAAACAAATTGTTATCGAGCAACGGATTTCAAATTATCAATGTATACAACGAAACGGAAAGAAATTATTACCTTAGTGGGTGGTACGTTCGATATAGCTCTTTCGTAAGTTTCTCTAATAATATCAACGTTTCCTTCCGACTCTACTAATCGCAAGTAGTCGAACCACGCATCATAATTTGAGGGATTTTCCTTGACTTCCTGTTCATACTGATGTTTTCTTTTACTAACAATCACGTCCTCGATACCTACAAAAATATTGTGTAAAGTACTTATACATAAAATAACAAAATTAGCTATACCTTCTTCAAATAAATTTGCTGAAATAACATCTCACCTGAGCGATCTCCGTACTTTTTTTCATGAATCGTGTAAGCTTTGTAAATTTCTTGCGTTTTTTCCTTAGGAATGTGTTCCAACGCGTATTTATAAATAACTCTTGCCCTGTCATGCTGTAAAATGACAAATTTATGATGATTGTCACGTTTTTTCAACGACAATAAATCAAACAATTCTCGATACTCACTTCTCTTTGACTTTCTTCAAACTTTGCAAAGGCGATGATCAATTTTTCATCAATATTTTCATCCCCAAAAAAGGTAACAGCCCTCTCGTGTACTCTGCGAGCACCATTCACGTAGCCGTGAGACTCTTCAAAGCGAGCATACTTGATCCAGTGCTTCACCACAGGGTGAACTATGACAAACCTTTCAAAAATTTGTCTGGCTCTCTCAAGCTCTTTGTATCTCAATTCGAAATTGATGTAGGTCTGCCAGGCTTGTTCGTGTGGTTCCCACTCCATCCAGCGCTCAAACACTTGGCGAGCTCCAGCTATGTTCTCCAGCATTTCTTCCATGTATGTGTACTTGTACCAAAACTGATTTACTCTTGGCAAAATTGTAACCGCTCTGTCCCACAAGTTCCTGGCGTGATTCACCTGCCTGTTCCTCATCTCCATCTCTGCATACTTCAGCCATAATACTATGTTTCTGTGATCTACATCTAGAGCTCTTTCGTATATAGACCTATAAATCATAGAAATAAAGAAAAATCGATAACATTGTATTTATTAAAAAGAATTGGAATCATCAAATCAGCATTTATCACATACCTTGCTCTCTCGATTTGTTTTTGAGTCTCCTCCCAATGTGCATATTTTATCCATGTTGCAATAGACAAACGGTTTTTCCTTATTGAATCTTCAAAAGTCTTTCTCTTGCGATGCTGATAATCAGCTAATTCATGTGGATCAGAGATCTTTTGTTTTGGAGGCTAAGAGAAAAATATATAAAACATAAGTTGATGTGAGACGAAAATCAATCGATACATTTAGTATTCTGAATGTAATTTCCAAATACATACTGGTGGTAAGATTTCTAAGTCTCGCTCCTTTGCTTCACGCAAGAGCTGTTCTGCTGTGATCTGGATTTCAGCGGGTGCTTTGTTTTTCACCTAAAACGTAAATAATTTTGTACAGGGAAAGAGTCAATATTTGTTTCTAAAATAGCTTGTACCATTAAATAGCTATATATAGTTAAAAATACACAGTAAACACTTTTATTAACAATACAGTCTCTACTCAGTATGGAATAATATGATTACGGTGTTTCAATTCAAACACTTGATGAATAACGTTTAATGTGAGTTAAAAATGGAAAATTTTCTTGAATAACGTTGCAACAGAATGAAAGATATCCAATTTTTTATAAATTATATGGTATAATATGTTTGCTAGTTGAGGTTAGAATCCGTTAATTGTTGATCAGTTGAAAACTATTGCTGTCTTAGCTACATGATGGAATAAGTTTTTAAACAATACCTTTGCCACTTTAGGCATCTTTTGTGGTTTCTCCATGGTTTCACTTATCGATGGGCCAAATCTGGAAAAGTAGGTAAGCTGGTGAGAGTGCTACAATTCTATCCGTGTAGAAAGTCCTGAAAACTGATCACGGTGAAAAAAAATTACCGTCACCAAGCACTTGTGTAACTTGTGTCCAAAATCAAATGTACCTAATCCGTACAATTTAAATAATATTGTTTTTTTTTATAAAACGTAAACAGATTCTAGTTTCTGCTATTCTCCTGGAGCAGTGCTCCGAAATATAACAACATATATAACGCCCAACGATATTTAGAGATTCGATTATGGGATATGTAGCGATCTACGATATTCGATATCATATCGATGGTCTGACCGGGTTTTTTTGCGAACACAAAAACTTTGGTTCAAATGCTGTTTCTACAAAAAAGTAAATGTTTTACTAGTGGACCTTTGCATTACTTTTTTCGCTAGTTAAAAAAATGTTGGTTATCTAAATTACCTATTTATATAAATCTAGACATTCGAAGCGGGCTTCGCGCGCTCTTTTTTAATATTTTTAGATGACAAACATTTCGATGGATTATTTCTATTTTAATGTAATGTGATCAGCATGTGAAATGCAAGAAAAGAGCCCTTGATCCTTTATCACAAAAATTTCATGTTATTCGCGATGGGAAGCAAGCTTGTGCGCCCTCTGGTAGAGTAAACACGAACCCTAGCAGAGCGAGAAATATCAGGTGATTCAATGGGTGAATCAGTT
>JAPYYV010011989.1:0-15319 GCA_030522625.1 Copidosoma aretas | reverse complement strand
GTCTTTGGTTATTGTAGAGCGGGCATTGCCATATAACATGATTAAGGTCTTCGTTAAATTCACCGCATTGGGCACACAAGGGCTCATCTATAATATTGATCCTAAACAATGAGGCTGCTAGGTTATAGTGAGCTGCTCTACATCTATTCATTGAAACTATTGTATTTCGATTAAATCTAGAGTTGTGGAACCACGTTTTAGGTGAGTTATTATGGTACATTTTAAAATATTTTGTACCTTTGAGGATAGACTGATTACGACAATAGATATTTGTATTTAAGTATGATACTTTTTTTAAATCTTGAGATAAGTCTGTAAAAGGTAATATAAAATTTTTTTTAGGGGTTTTTTTGTATATGACTTTGCTAATGAATCTGCTACCTCATTGCCCAATATGCCAATATGAGATGGGCACCATACGAAAAAAATTTTTTATTTGGATTTTTCGATGTGATAACATTGTATGTTTGTTCAATTTTCAAAATATAATAGTTTACTTCAATGTTTATTTTAACCGATTCTAAACTTTGTAGAGCGCTTAGTGAATCTGTTATTAATGTGAAATTTGTATATTGACTTTGATCAATCAGTTGTAAAGCTTTAAGTATAGCTACACATTCAGCAGTAAAAATTGAGGCATTTTTAGGAGTTTCTTTTCCTTTGTCGTTCTTTCTAAAAATTCTATCGTTTTCCAATCCTCTACTTTTTCATTCACAACTTTAACTTTGTTGCCTATTTTATATAGTTTTTATTGATTAACTCCGTTCATTCGTCGATTAGGCCACCTGCTATTCTCCATTTTTGTTATGTCCAAAAAGTTTATTTGTTACCTTTTTCTCATGCCTTTTTCTAGGCTAACTATTCCTGCCACCATTAGTCATACATGTCTTGGTGTATTTGCATTTAAACCTAACATGATATTTGTTAATCGGAATCTATTTTTCCTCTTTTTCTTTCCTTTTCCATTCCCAATTCCATGACTACCTTGCCTTCCTCCAGCTTCCGTATACATCCTTTTGTCTTTGCATCTAAACTCAACTTCATATTTTAAATCGGCCTTCTATTCTTGTTAAAAATTTTTATTTTATTTCATAGGCAAGTCTCAGCTACGTATGTGCAATACAATTTATTCATTTAGCCCATAAAAAAAAAAAAAATTTGATTTAAACTTTCTACGTTAGCTCTTTTGCTTAAGCCTAAGACTGCATTGACTGCCCATTGCACCCTACCTGTGGTATTTCCTGTCTGCCACAATAATTTTTTGTTAAGAATCACACTTTTGGGTCCATCGATCAATGTCCTTGTTTAGAACTTCGAATTCCTGCAATTTAAATTAGAACAGATCTGTTTTTATGCTTTTTCTTCTCAAAAATAAAGATTTTTGTTTGTGCTAACTTCCAGTATATTTTTCAAACTATATTCATTTAAGTTTTTTGCATGGTTTTTTTGTCGTTATATTGCTGGGCACCTTATACGACGTCATGAGATAATTTTGAGTTTTCCGACGGTTACACCTCCTGTATTACTTAACATAAATTTATCGTCTACAGTGTCCATTATTAGCCTTTAAATTAGCAAGCTACATAAGCACTCTTGCCCTGTCCCATTTTATTTAAGGAAATATGCTTGCCTTTGACCGTAAATACCTGTTTTTTGTGAATTTTTGGATTTGTCTTGCCATTTTTTTATTGTAATACTCATCTCTCTCATAAATGATTTGAGCCGGATTATTTATGTACTGATGTTATCGAATTCTGTTTTAAAGTCTACAAAAGCAGCATATTATTTATTGCCCCGTTTCCCTATTTTATTTTCAATTAAACTATATAGTACACTAATGTGGCACCTTCGTCTTCTTTTTGCTCTGATGCCAGCCTGACTCTCCTTTATTATTTTATACTCCTCTACCTATTTTTCTACTTTTATAACGATTATAATTGCTAATATCTCGAATGCTGCATTTAATGGCCACTCTCCTGTACTTTTAACGTCCTTCTACTTCTTTCCTGACATGTTAATTTAATAGATTCTTGAAATTTCCCACTATTCGATAGTATTTGTGTTAGTCTATAAGCTTTAAAGTATATTTATAAGTTTGATCGTCAAAATTATTTGCAGAATCTTGAAACAGTTTTTCATAAATCTGTCATCTTCTGTGTCTTTTATTTTATTTTAACATAGATATTCTTTTTTTTATGATAGATATATCCTCGTAAAATTTTTTTCGGCATTGCTGTTAATTCTAATACTGCTTTATTCTTTTTTGTATAACATGTTTCATTGCTGTCTCTTAAATAATTTCTAAAAATTTTTTTATTTCCTCTTTTCTTATTATTATTCCTCTTTTTTTCCTGTTTTAATTTTGTAATGGCTCTCCAAAACTCATTTGATATTCACTTTCTACTACTTTTCTTAGTTTTCTTAGGTTTGTGTAATTTTTTTATCTCTTATAATTCTATTTATGTGTTTTGCATTATTCTTTCATTCTATTCTTACTCTCTTTTTTATTTCCTCGGTATTCTATGAATTTATCCATAATTCATATTTTTTGGTTAATTGTTGTGGAGTCCTGTTTATCAATTGTATCCCGTTATTCCATATGTATATTTGTCTACCTGCGCGCTCTGCTTGCCAATTCTCCGATTATTTATATTTATAAGATAAATCATAATAATAACCATCATATTAATATAAAATATTATTTATAATCATAATCAATTTCTTTCTTATTTAATGGAGAAGCTTATTATTGCTTTATTCTTAAATTTGAAAAATGATTATTAAAATATATAATAATTTTGTATTATTTATAAATAGTTTAGCTTTTTTTATGCTGTTTCGAAAACATATATTATAGAAAAACTTGTAATTTGAAAAATAATAGAACATTAATAGAAACGATTGCCTGGGCTAGGACTTCGGACTGATACACAGAATTAATGGATTATGATTTTAGATAACAAATATTCAACCTCAACTTAGCACATATCATCGAATGGATTCATATAGAACCATTATAATACCTTTTTTTCGTGTTTACTCACTGGCTTTTTTTTAAGAATTACTATTACTTTAAATACTTATGGAGAAGCTATCAAAGCTATAACAAACATATTAAAAATAATTGAACTTTTGAATAAATTTCATCGCATCTATATAACATTAATATAAGATTATCTATATTCTTATATTAGTACAACAATTCCGTCAATTGAATGCAATAATGCTCTTCACTCTTTTTAAGCACTATTTACACATTTTGTACAACTACCACTATTCTATTTAAAAAGCTTTTATAATTTTAAGTTATTTTATGATTTTTTTTTTTAGCTAAAGAGACTCCTACTTTTTAGAAAATTTGGCTGCTTAAATTCTAATGTTTAGTTATTATAATCGCAAATTTTCTACTCGATGTATTCAAAAATTTCCAAATAAAATTTTGAAAAATTTATCACAGACTTAACATTTGTTACATTAGAGTAATTAATTTTTTTCACAGGTATTCGTTTTTAAATTTTTTTATTACTCATCTTGAATATAATTTAAATTTGTAAAATAATTTATTGAAGATATAAACAGTACAATAATAAACTTCAGACAAATCTTATTTTTCAAAGAACATTTTATTTTTTTATTTATTGAACCAGGTGTATTTCGATACATTTTATGCATAGTGTAAGAATACATGAATTCTGCTAGAGATTTTCTAGAAACCTGTGTGCAGACCTAGTTTATCTTAAGAACTAAAAGTAGTGAGCCTGAATGCCAATAACAAAAGACGCATAAGCTAAAAATCACAAAAAGCTTAAAAACTAAAAATAAAAAACCTTTAAGTACATGTTGAACTAAAATAGTTCAAACAACTCTCGACCAAATAATAGTTACAAGTTGTTTCAGTTTTGCTTTTATAATTTATTTAATCACATTCTTCTAATCTAATAAATTTATATTCCGAGTTTTTTTGTATGATTACTCATCCAAATTCAAGTCTTTTTTTAGTACACTAGTTATGTTAGACGCGCTTCGTGTGCTCTAATAACGTTGATTTATGTTTTGATTTACATTAATGAATATTTTTTAATTTTATTAATAAATTCTTAAAAAATGACCGAACAAAATAATTTTAATGGGGTTTCCAATGTGCCAAAAGTAAGAAAAATAGATTTTATTGCCAATCAGTGTACCGATTTTATTTCAGACAAATATTAATTGTATTAAAAGTTTTTTAAATTTTAGTCACCATAGTTAGTCTGATTAGGAAAAATCAAATAATTACTTATCCTAATTTTTGAGTCATAATTTTGAAAAGTACTGTTTAATGAATTCTGAAAATTTCATTTTCAAATTTACCCGCTCTCGACGAGTCTTGACCAATCACAGAACGAATAAAAAGGCTTCAGTTATGTGACAATAAATTTTTTAAGGTAGGATAATATCTAAAGTTTTAATATTGAGATCAAGTGCATTATACATTCTCACAGCTACTATTTCAGTTTTTTAAGCCCTAATGTATTATTTATTTTATGCAATATTATGTTGTTTCTTGTACTTTTTTTGGAGTCTTTAAAACTAATTAAGAGGCTTGCATATTCTTGCATAATCGTTTCCAGTGAGAGGCATTCTTTTATGGATAAAGGCATCTTAATGTTTGTATCTGTTTTGCGTATAATTTTAAGTAATCTACTTTGTATCCTTTGCATACTTGTTATAACATTGCCATACGCTTCTCTCCAAGCAATGATACCGTAGGTAGTGACGCTGTGGAAAAAAGCATAGTACAAGGTCATAAGTGAATTAGCATTCATAATTTTTGACATTTTATACATAATGAAAATTATGTATTTAGATTTCTTAATCACATTCTCTTTATGTTTGTTCCACTTAAGTCTACTGTCAATAATTAAGCCTTAGTACTTACAATATTCAACTCTTTCTAATTTTTTATCTTTAATTCATATATTTGTTTCATTGGAAACGCTATTCGTGTATGCATAAAAGTAATAAAAATGGTTTCTCGTACATTTAACGAAAGTTTATTAAGACTAAGCCATTAACATATAATTTCTGGGTAGGTATTTGTCTTTGCTTCAGCCCCTTTCCACGATATATTGGCACATATTATAACTGTATCATCAGCGTTAGAAGCTATGGTGTCATTAGGTAAACTGTTTAGAAGATCATTAATGTAGATTACGAATAGAAGGGGTCCAAGTATTTCACCTTGGGGAACACCAGTATGTACATTTAGAAAATCGCTATATGCGTCATTAATTTTTACTCGTTGTAACCTGTTTGACAAGTAACTCTTAAACAATTCTCTAGCATGTCCCCTAACACCATACCTTCCCAGCTTTAACAATAGAATTTTGTACTCACTGTGTCAAAGGCTTTAGTCAGATCCAAAAACGTACCAACAACTTTTTGATTTTCATTTATCTTATTAAGTATGCTGTTAGTCACAAAAAAGAGAGCATCTTTAGTACCAATATTTCTTCTCAATCCAAACTGTTCATGTGATCTTGAGCTATATCTATCCATGAAATGATTTAATCTGGTGCGTAAAAGTTTTTCAAATAATTTTGCAATATTTAATATGAGTAAGATAGGTCGATAATTTGATGGTACTGTATCATCACCAGATTTGAATTCTGGTACTATTTCCGCCATCTTTAGAGCATCGGGCAATACTGATTTATATATACATATAATAAAAACATGAGCTAACGGGCTAATAATGTATCTAGCAATACTCTTTATCACCATAGTGTTGATTCCATCAATTCCACCAGCTTTATTTTTTATTTGCTAGATTGTTCTCAGCACTTCCAGTTGCGATGTGAGGTCGATAAACAGTGTATTGCTATTGTTACTTAGAAGACTTAATTGTTCATTCTTTGGTTTAACAATCTGACTAGTAAAATTTTTCCCAGACCGCCAAAAAAACCGTTAAATGAATCAACAATGTCACATGGTTTGGTCAGAATTATGTTGTTATCTACTATCTTTTCAGTTTTTTTTTCCTTTTCTTGTTTACCATCAGATATTTTGCTATGTATGTATTTCCATAATTTTTTACCATCTTTGCAACATTTATTTACATTTTTTTGTTCGTAGCCATATTTTGCTCGTTTAAGTATTTTTCATATTTTTTAAATATTTCTTTCAACTTATCGTTTTCTGAACTCAATTTCCATATTATATACAAATTTTCTTTTGTTTTCCAGGATATTAGGATTTCTTTAGTGATCCATTTTTTACGTGATCTGTTTTATTCTTTATTTTGGTTTTTTATTGATTACATTTCTTCAACTAATTTGTTTATTGTGCTGATAAATTCATAAGTAGCAGTTTCAGGATCCTGCATATACAAAAATTTATGCCAGGGTTCTATTCTTGCTAGTTTGTTTAATTTTTTATATTAAAATCATTTGACCTTTAAATCTTTTGAGGTGCTATCTATTTTAGAATCAATATTTACCAGTGTTGGATAGTGGTCATTAAATAATTGATTGATTTTATATGACGTATAATTAAAATTAGACCTGGCAAAAATATTATCTATGTAGTTTCCAACGCTTAGATCATGCTAACGGGGCCTCGCTATTATTTTAAACAGAGGCATATATTTTAATTTAAGGAAGTTAAAAGAAAAATTATGTATGTCATCATCCATATTACTCAAGTCAATATTAGAATCACCAACAATATAGTGATTCTTATACTTCTTATTTTTATTTAAGTAGCTTCTAAGATTTAAAATAAATTTGTCTTTTTTATAATCATCACACCTATATACACCTGAGATTTTTACTTTTTCTTTGTCACAATTTAACATACAACTAATTATTTTAAAATCATCTATAGATTTAAGTCTAATCTCATAGTTTAGATCTTCTTTAACAAACATGACTGTACCATCAGGATTATAATTTTACTATTATCAGAATGTAATTTATATCCTCGCAGTTTGTAAATTTTCAAAAGAGTAAGATTTCATGATTCTGTACATATTACTACCAATAGTTTGTTGATTATTCTGCCAATAACGATTTTAAGCTTATTTATGTTTGAGTTTAGACTCCTGATATTGGCACACAAAGATGCTCTTTTTGTTTTGTAATTCCTTGTTAGCAGATTGCAAGTCTTTCAAATCCCTTTCAGTGATGAATGTGTCTTCTTCTTCGTCTGTAAAATTGTCTTTTAGTGTAGTAGCCATTAACAAGTAGAGATGAAGTAATCAATTTTTGATCCTAAAAATTGTAGTCTGGATTTGTATGTCTCACAGTTTGTGAAGTCACTTGCTATGTGATTTACATTTCTTCTAAGTTTGTATTAACTATTAGCTGCTTAACAGATACATAATTTCATATGTTGTTTATTTTGGCATGTTTTGCTGTCGTGTTCACCAGCACAATAGACACATAGACAATTGTTATTACACTTCTTGGTACTCTGACCGTAACCTACACATTTGTAGCATCTGATCATATTTATATCTTCGTATACTGTACAACGTGGCCAGCCAACATATACTTTCCTTGTTAACATTATGTAGTGAAAATAGCTAGGATCCAGTTGAACATAGGCATTATAATTTGTATAACCTTGTTTATTCTTGTTATGCATGTCATCACTTTCTTTATTCCTCGTACCCTGTGTTCCTAGTATGTATGTAACTTTTAAAAATTTATTTTGATCCTCTGGGAAATAAGTTCTTTTAATGTTTGCTCCAGTTTTTCTTTTTCATAATGTTTGTCTATTCCAACAATTTTTATTGTTGGATTTTCCAATGTTTCTAGATTGGTTTCATATTTATTTTCAAGAGAACTGTAAAATTCCTCTTTTAGCTTATCTATTCCTTCTTTGCTGGAACATACAATCTTAACTTTACCTTCGTTAATTTTTTCATTGTGATTACTGTCACATCCAAGGCTTCATGATTAAATTTATTTTCTATATCACTTTTTGTTTCATCAGATGTTTCTGTTGTTCTAGGTGTTATTATTATAGTCTGGTTTGAAATTAAATTTTCCATGTGCTTATATATCTGATTGCCTCGGAATGCCTCCGTTACTTGAGCATTTGACTTATTGTTTTCTAGTATATGTACATAGTCTTCCAGTATTTTATTTTCGCTCTTTATTTCTATGTTTAACTGCACCAGTAAATCTATTCTATCTTGTAATAGCTGTGATTCCACATTGCTATTCTTGTTTATATCGTTTTTCTTATTTTCTTTTATTTGTTTGATTTTATCCTTTAATTGCATATTTCTTTTTTAACTGTTTTTATTTCATCTCCCAATTTACTACTGTTTTTGTCTTCCAAAAATCCTTCAGTCCCTAATTTATTCCATGCTGCCTTGTAAAATTCTTTTCCTTCTATAGTTTTATTCAACTTAGTGTCTTTATTTATCATTAAACTTATTAAGTTTTTGATGATATACTTCTCTTTTTGGATTTTGTCCAGATATCATGTGTTTTATTTTAAGGTTATATCCACATTACACTGACAAACACCAAATACGCCACCAAGTCCTTGAAAATTTTTTCTTCTTGCACAGCTGATATGAAATGCGATCGACACAGGACACAAACACAAACCCTAGCCTCCCTTATTTTTCCTTACAGCATTCAAAGCTACTGGGTGTTGAATTCTTCTCGTCATCTACGTTTGACGCCATTACATAGTAAGACAAAATAAAAAAAATATATAAATTATTTGAATGTAAAAAAAAGTTGTAAGAGATCGACGCATTTGAATAGACGTATAATAATTCATAATAAAAAATATTTAAAAAAATTTGTTGGAAATGTGGTAAGATTTTAAAAAGATAAGACGGTTTAAGAAGGTTTTTGAGTTTCGCTCAGAGGGGCGAAGAACAGGGAGTCCCCCTTTTCATACACAAGTCTCTGATACGTGTGTGCAATATAATTTTATTATTTAATCCATAAAAAGTAATCTTTGTTCTAAACTTTTTACCTTATCTCTTTTGCTTAAGCCTAAAACTGATTTAACTGTCCTTTGCTCCCGACCTGTCGTATTCTTCCGTGCCGGGAAAATTTTTTGATGAGAAACAGTCTTCCCGGTCCATGTCCTAGTTCTAAACATCTAATGTATCCAATTCGAATTCAAACAGATCTGTTTTTAACCCTTCTTCATTTTTGAAAATTCACATTTTTTTTGTTTTATTTTCCAGTTTAATTTTTGTACTTTATACATCGAAGTCTTTCTGCATATGTTTTCTGTATTCAATATGCTAGGCACCTCAGGCAATGTCATTAGATAATTGAAGATAGATTAATTTAAGTTTGCCTACTGTTGCACCTCCTGTATCATTTTAGATCCACTTATCGCCTGTTGTTTAGACAAATAAACTTATAAGTACCAGAATTTATGGGCACCCCCGCCTTTTCTCTTTCATAGTTTTAAATAAATATGTTAGCCCCTGGCCGTGATTATTTGTTTTTTTGTCTGTTTTAAGATTTATTTTAACATTCTTGTTATTTTTATACATATTTCTCTTAATTTTATTCTGATCCGAAATATTTCTCTAATAATGTTATTAAATTCTATTTTAAAGTCTACAAATAAAGCATATAATTTATCGACGACTTCCTTTAACTCAGTTTAAATTAAATTATTTAGTACAAAAATACGGTACCTTGTTTTTCCTTTTGTTCTGATACCAGCCTAACTCTCTTTTATTACTTTTTACTTCTCTACCGATTTTTCTACATTATCAGCGATTATAATTTCTTGAATCTTGTATGTAACATTTGAAAATGCACTCCTTTGTAGTTTTAAAGTACTTCTTTTTTTCGCTGCCTTGTGAATTTATTAGATTCATGCTTTTGTCCACGCTTCGATAATATGTGTGTTAGTCTATAAGCTGTAAAGTTTTTTTATAAATCACTTGTCCAAATCATTTGTAGATTCATGAAACAGTTTTCCACAACTTTGTCTTCTTCTGTGTCATCTATTTTCTCATTTTTCCCAAGTCTTTTTTTTTTTAAAAACGATATATTCTCGTGAAAAATTATCGTATACAGCGCCATAGCGCTAGGTTATTCTTAGCATAGGAAATGCCGAGAGAATCTTTGTAACTTGCAAGAGTCGTATTTCGCGTATAGGTGTTTGTATTCGTCAGCAGAAAAGCTTGTCTTATCGCTAATTCCAGAATTTTTCCAAGATCTATAATGATACATACAAAATCTATTTCCCTAAGATCCAAATAATACTTTTCGTTTCAATATATAGGATTCTTTCCACGACTTTTATACTTATAATCATGAATTTTTGGTGTATGATTATGAATATTGTTATTCTATTTATTATTATTGATTGCTGCATGTTCAATTTTTATAAATGTTGGTTTCTCATATAGGTATTTTTATACTTACAAGAATGTAATAGTGTTGACAAAATTTTTTTACGAAAGGAAAAACATGTTTGGGGAGGAGCTGTGTGGGGAGGGCGGGGGGGGGGGGGGGGGAAGGGGGGAAATAGCTCAAGTTATTTAAGGTCATATTTTACAGTAAAAAAACATGAATTTTACCTTTTTTTGGGAGGGAGTGGGGTGAGCTGAGTGGGAGCGGTGGTGAGCGGTTGGGTGCGAGAGGAGGGTGGGCGGAGGAAGCGGTGATGAGCTTATACTCATCCAAAGACCATACAACGATATAATATAAGAAGATATACATACACACGTATATCCGGCTATATTATATAGTTGTATTGTGTGTGGCTGTCAGTTTTTTCCTCCGCGCTCCCCTTCCCTTCTCCGCACTACTTCCTGCTCCCCCACACTTCCCCACGCTCCTCCTCACTCCATTGATATTCCCTCGCAACTTGTCCGCAGCTACCCTATAAATCACGTAGTTATTTGTTCATTTTTACGGGATTTTTAACCCAACTTTTTCTTGGGTCAGCTACCGCTCCCTCCCCCACACTTCCTTTTGCTCCTCCACTTGTCCCCCACATACTCCAACACATACTTTTCCACATATCTTGTTATACAAGGAGTTATAAATGTATACGAACATGACAATTAATTCCTAAAATTTTATTTTATAAAGCTTGCTTACAAACAACCCAATAGGTACTGCTATGGCACCTTCAGTTTTTGAATTTAAGGAACCTTCTGCGTAAAGTTGTGAAAATTATGAATAAGTTTGATGACGCAATATTTTTAAATCAATTTATTCTTTTAATGGAAAACAACAGATTATGGGAAGAAGAAAAAAAGCTATACAACAACAATAAAGCATAATTAAAACAGATTGTTATTTGATTATAATGTTATAGAAACCACTGCAGCTTAATTTTGTTAGTTTAGAGGAACTCTTTAGATTTAAACCGCTGCATCATAAAAGACACTCTTATAACTTAATTTCAAATGTAATAATTATACACTTGGATGATAAATCCAATGATTTATAAGTTTTTCTAAAAATATGAAAACATAGTTTTATTGAATACGGTATTCAGTGAACTATGTATAATCCTAGTCTTGACCATTTCATAATTTCAGATTTATTGATTTAAAAATACATTGAGTATACAAATTATATTTTAAATATTTCTTTACAAACATTGTTGTCCATTTTCTTCATTATTTTCTGAGTCTTTTAGAATTATTATGTTATTTGGATCCTTACATCGAGACAAAGCTACATACAACTGACCATGAGAGTACAATGGTTTTTTTAAAATAAAAACCAACTTTATCGAAACTTTGACCTTGCGATTGATGTACAGTAATTCAAAATTCCAGAACTAATAGAAATTGTCTTCTATATGAAATAAATGGCTGAGAAGACGCATTTCCTGAATTTAAAGTTATTCTGAGTATAAAAACTTTATATTTACTTTTTTCTCTGGTGATAATTTCTGCTTCTTTATTGTGTTTTAATCGCTGCATAATTTTTAGATGTGATTCATTACATAAACTATACGGTATCCTTAAATTTACTACCAACAATACTATCGAACCTACTTTTTAATTCAACTTATAAGGTGGGAGACCTCCTCTGATACTATTTAAAATTTCTACAGGAAAGTTTATGTAAATATTTAAATCAGTTTTATCTACTCTTTCATAAGTGGCACCATCAATACTATAATAAACATCTTTTTCTCCTCAAATTTGTTCTAATATCTTGTTATTTAAAGAGTCAGTATACTTATTAAGCGTTTTTAAAATCACGCTATTTATTGACCAATTCCTTAAGTTACCAAAAATATTGGAACAAACATCAGTCATTTTCCATTTTTTTGAAATTTTAAAAAACTTCGTTTTTCTTCACCTATTTTCAAAAGTAATTAAGAAAATAATTCATTGACAGAGGTCATGTTAATATTTAATTAAAGCATTTGAAATAATGGGCAAAGAACTGATAATTTTATTGTTTGTTCAATAACTAGAGTTCTATTACTTTTCATGATTACTGGAAGAATTTGACGGACAGAAGGGCTATAACTATTTTTGGGTCCGTAAAGAATGTGTTTGATTACTAATTTCGAAAGCCGATCGTTATTTGACTGTATCTCTGCAGAAATGTATTGATCAATATCTTTAGGTTTGATAAGTTCATTATCATGATGCAATGTTACTAAAATATAAGAATTAGGTGATCTTTTTTTTTATTCAATAGTATACACGTAAGCTAAAACTTTTCCAAAAATATTTCTTTTCGTTGTGTCTTCTAAAATATAATGTAATTTTGTTTGAAATAATCTTCTAGAAATATTTAGTATATCAGCAGGTGTTGTATTCTTGAGAAATGTTTTAAAACTTGCTTTAATTCTTCCCATTTAGGATAACAAGTTACAGTTATAAATAAACGTGGTCTACCACGGTTTCTCATAATAGCCATCGCATCCTGATATTGTTGCTGCATATATCTAGGTCCACTCATGTATGTTGCTGGTAATAGAAAAAGGTTTCCAATTTTTTCTTTTTTGAAATTTTCAGAGATATTTAATGCACTATTAATTACATGATGTAATAGGCCACTATAGTATTTGATTTGTAAAAATTTTTGATTATTCCTAACATAATTTATTCTATTGCTTTAAATTATAATACAAGCATGTAAAAAAATTGCTGTGACAATCTACAAGCATACAACAAAGGGTTGGATTTTAAAATACTTGGTTTGTATGATAATCTGTACATATAGTATTGCAAAATAGTTGATTTAACCATTCAATTTTTCCGGTGTTTGTAGTAACTAGTACTCCAGCCTAAATCTTCTGATGGAAATAAAATAGGGAAAACCATTGGATCAACAAAGTAAGATATTTTATTCAAGAATGTAAGAGTAGGTACATTACTAGGTAAGTATTTAGGGTAAACACAAAGGTAAAAGTTATCATGTACTCCAGAAGCGAAAAGCACTGTGGCACCACGCCTAGCTCTTAATGATTTACTGTATGAATGACGTTGTTTTCCATGTTTACGTAAAAAGAAAATTTTATAGTTTTTTACATTTTAAACATTCTTTGTTTGGTGGAAGTGTTTGTTATTTTTTGCCAAAGGATTATTTTTCATTATTTCAGTCAAAATTATGACATGTTCTGTAATTAGATTTGGATTGTGTTTTAATCTTTATTCGAGCGCAACAATATCATTATACACATATAATTGACTGTAAGACGGTTTTTTATTTAGGTCACTCTTTAAACTGTTAGGAGTTACAAGGCAAACCTGACCTTGCAATTAGTATTTGTAAACAGCTTTCTTATGTTTCTTCAGTATATTAGCGTTATAAGATGCGAACCAGAAGACATTATAATATCTGATAAAAAGCCTGAAATTATCATCATACTATAGTAGTTCTTTTAATTTTTTGTCATAATCACTCAAAGGAGATTAATAAACTTTATCTTCATGGCAAAAATTATATTTTTGTCTTTTTTCTTTTCAAAAAACTGTAAAACAATTTTGGTACTAATAATTCATTGTAGGTTTGTTCAGGATCTAATCGATTTTTAAGTACAGCTTTTTTTTAAACGACATCTTTTATTACAACAATTTTTCTTTTACGTTTTTTTTGTTGTGACATTTATAAAAAGTTTTATATAGTAAAGTTGTAAAAGGATTTTTCTTGATTGTTTTAGTACCTGTAAACGCATCCGTTACCAATTGTTAAAGTAGAAATCAAAATGTAAATAATTGACGCTATTCCAAAAATTCTGTGTCAACAGCAGTTTCTTTGTTTATGTTTTGATATCATGGAATCGTTTCATAAATTTAGTTTTAGACAACAGTGATTTTAATTTGATTTTGTAATTTAGAAATTTGTAGTTATAATTTTTAAAATGTGAGATCTATGCCTTATGAAATTATTATGATACAAAAACAAAAACTCTTTGTAATGGAAGAAGGGCTAGTTTTTTGAATTCACATGTAAAGCATTTAAAATTGTGCAAGTACAAATATTTGTACTCTTTTTTGCAGAAAGATGACTTCATTCTATTGGCAACACTGTAGTTTGAAATGTTGAACTTTTAAAGCATTAAAAATCATGAGGTGATACATAAAGTCAAATTGTACAATTATGAAAAATGCTATGTTGTCGTTAAGGACGTGAGATATTAAAAAAAAAATAGAATAGAACATAAATCACTAAAAAAATACAAGTGCAAAGAATGTGTATCACAATTCAAACATGAATATCATCTAAATAGACATTTACTAAGACTTACGTTAAATGAATTTAAAAAAATGTGTGCTACTTGTGGTGAAGGATTTCCAAGAATGAATAGTTTTAAAAAAAATTTAGTAGTACACACTTAATAATTATTTATTTAATTACAGATGTATTATGTTATACAAAATCATTTCAAAAACAAAATAAAATAAAAAATGAAATAAAAACGTTCTCTAAAGTAATTGAATATATTTGTTGAAGTAACATATTATGGATATGTAAGTTCTTATATTTATTATGTTCAAAAAATGAATTGCAAATCATTAAATTTATTCAATTGATCTCTAAACACCAATAATACTTTTGTCGACTGTAAATGTTGAAACAAGACAAATACTTATATCGGTCTTACAGTCAAATCAATAAATAAACATTAATACTATTTTTAAGTTGACGTATGTGTGTGGGTAATTTTACAATTACACCCACACATGTATACGCGTTACTCCATACCAAGCAAGTTCAACGCTTTCTGAAATTCGTACTTGGCGGCTTCACTATAGAAGCTTCGGAGCCAAAGGAAAAAAGGAGAGGAATCGAAGGGAAGGAGAAGATTCGTTTCGTCCCAGATCGCCAACTTGGACTCTTCAGTGTGGCTTGTTAGC
>JAPYYV010011988.1:0-10521 GCA_030522625.1 Copidosoma aretas | reverse complement strand
AGAGACGGGACACTCGTTTGATGTTGACAGGGTTAAAGTTTTGGATATGGAAGAATCAAAATTTAGACGTGAGTTCTCAGAGATGTTGAACATTCTCTGATTCTCGAACAACATTAATAGAAAGTCAGACCTGAATAATTTATCTGATTCTTACAAACATTTGATAAAAAAAGTAACAAAAAAATTGTAATAATAAATTAACAAAGATGAGGGAAATTTGAATTTCTAATAATATTACTAACCAAAATGTTACAAGAATAAGTTTTTACTAGACTATTAAAAATATGTTATGGGTAGATGCGTTATATCCCTTAGTTTCACTCCCATTGTTCTGTTTGTAGAATGCACCTAATGTGTACTGTCACCTTGCTTGACGAACTTACGGCACAGTTTGACCCTCATGGCTATTGAAAAAGTACACCCATCGGACCGTTGGTAGAACGTACCTGAGGTGGTCCGTCACCCTGTTTGATGTATTTACGACATGGCTTGGCCCTTATACCCATTTATAGCTGACTAGAATTGCTCTATAAGTAAAACTTTAACACAACATGAGTATGTTCAATTATTTTTGAGATAATTTCTGATGTATTGTTTTCTTGTAAATAAAGGAAGTATGTTTCTTGTTATTTAAATAGTAGCGTTGCGTTTCTATAGTTACTCTGTATATAGCCTTTGTTTGTGTTTGCGATGATAGCAGTGTAGATTGGCGATGTATTAATCACAAACGGATGCTTTTGTTTGTTCTTTCGAAGTGCTTGTGGCACCTCCCAACACGTACGTTTTTATATTCACCAATGCCTACAATGTTTATAATAATTATGTATATAAATTTATGTATTCCGTTTTTATGTAAAAATATAGCATAAATTGTCCTGAAGAGGCTGCTATGAGCAGTGAAATATCGACATTGGCTAATAAAAGAAATACACTCCAATTTGGCTTTTTAATTTGATGCATTTTATAATTATATACAAGGAGTGAGAATGACGATGACAAAGGTTGTGGTTGAGAAAAATAGATATATTTTCTCTTATTAGTTGGCCGAAACTGCGATTTACTAAATTTTCATCATTTGTTAGTACGTGAGAATTCGGAAGTGTCACATTATGATTGTGATCATTAATAGAACCATCAACTACGTGCAACAAAAATTAAACAAACTAGACTTATTGTAGTAATTCTCTCATATTTGTCGTCAACTTAAATATTATAAAATATTGCCAGAAAAAACTATATTTTATTGATAAGTTTAAAATTTTACTACGAGTTCCATGTACTTTAATTGAAAGCAGTTGTCTGAAATCTCTGCCTAAAATCATATTTTTTCCTTCAAATGGTAAATCATTGTTTATAATGTCTTTTAACGTTCAATCAACTATTTTTAAAGCATACCTTGGTGCCATTGGAGCTTCATCCCAGATAAGAACTTTGACTTTTTTTAAAAATAAGCCTTCTTTTGATTGTTTCTTCATATTTGATAAGAGTCATGAAACATCGGAACAGGTTAACCAAAAGTTTTGTGTACTGTTTTACCATTTGGAAGCAAAGTTGCTGCTATTCCAGTAAATGTCATGGAACATACTTTGATATTTTTAGACAGTAAAATATTATAAATTGTTGTACATACAAATTTGTTTCCGGATCCTCCTGGTATATTTAAGACTGAACATGTCAAATCATGAACATGTTCTTCTCGCGAAACCGTTAGAACTTTATCAACTATTTGTTTTTGTTCAATATTTAATTTATCATACTGTTGATAACCTCTTTCTAATGCTTGTTCAGGTGTAATATCATTTGTATCATTTAGAGCCGCATTGTCAATCACAGATTGTTCTATCGTCGGAAAATCAGCTAAGCTTTGTCCTTCTCGAATTAACAAATTGTTCATTTGACTATATGCTAGTTGATAGCTAATGTCCTTTTCATTTGTATGCGAATAATCCTCTGACATAGCAGCTTCAAATTTTTCCCATAAATCGTCAGGATGAATAGGTTGGCAATGTATAATATACGAACAAATAAAAGTCGAAATCTTTGTGGCATCATCCATAGCGCAGCTTCATCCATTGCCTTAATCCACTCATCATCGTCTTCAATGAGTCCTAAAGCTAAACACGCATCTGTAACGGAAGGTTGTAGAATACTATTAACCGTTTTTAAGTCATTAAAACTCGTTGCACCTTTAACGTGTAGTAATAATAACCTTCAGTAAAATAATTTTACTTGAGTTGGACTTGCAGAAAACATGCAATTGATGCAATCAAATCTTTGTTTTCGACCATTCCACGAAGTAATATTGACATCACCACTTTAATTTTTTTTTTGTGGAATAAGTCGGGATTTAAAAATAAAAAGATTGTCGTGCATTTTCATTGCCAACTTTTAATTTAAAATAATCATGAAGCATACTGCTTGAATTATCTAAATTATTAATTATAACTGGGTCTTCTAAATTTCTGGAATAATAACGCATTGCTCATTTGGTTAAACATAGATACACACTGTCTCTAGAGTGTCCCACTGTCTCGCGAGACACAGCCTGATGTGTTCCTCGCACCGCGTTTAAATTGACGTGTCATCTCGTATGATGAAAAATATTTGTTGTGCAACATTTCAATTGTTCAATAAAAAGATGGCGAGACCAATCGATTTAACTTTATTTTATTTAAATTTAGTGATGATTTGGTAAAATAATCAAGACTAACTCATTTATTTAAAGTTATTGGTTGACATATGTTACAATGGCTTGTATGTATTAAAAAAAATAAATATTTATTGTATGTGCAATAATTAGAAACACACTTGTATGTGAACTCAATTGTCACTTATAAAAAATCATATCAACTATTATTGAAGCTGATGATTTTTCGAGATAGGTTGTACAGAAACACCTGAAAAAGAAAGAAAAATTCGTTGAATTTAATGTATTAAAAAATTATAAATTACTAACAATCATTTTACTGTATAATCAGTAATTATATATTTATAAAAATAATTAGTTTACTACGAAACATATCTTTGTTACATAAAATGATAATAGCTTTGCATCTTAGAATGTAGAAAAAACTAACCTTACCTTATCTATTTTAGCAACGTTTGTAAAAGTACAGCTAAGGTTATTTTTTCTACATATATGAAGAATCTTACAACAGCAGCTTTTACGGCTATGACTGAGGTTATGTTTTCAGCGCAAAAATCCCTAAAAGTGCGACTGTAAGATTATTATTTGTTTCATGTTGCAAAAAGTAACCTTATAATATTAACTTTCCTAAAAGGGATAAGAGGTCTTTTTTGCGGGCTTATATGTGCTTATTTGTACAACACCTTAGTCACAGAAATTTCGCATAAGCGCATTAATTGTCAACCCATACCGCTCGGGTCGTGTCTTACCAATTCCAAATACGAGTGATGAAGAAAAAATCTTCTTTCTAACACAGGATTTGAACCAACGATCCCTAGAGCCAACGTATAGTTTTGAGGCGAGCACGCTAACCTCTCCGCTACTTCAGCTCTAAGCTATAGCTATATATCAGCAATATATATATTGTGACGGTCGGCTTTTATGCTCGCGAAGAGTCAAATAGAGCAATGTGTGAGAGTGGATAATAAAATATATTTCATTTATTTTTTTGTTATTAGCTAGTGTATCGTAAATTATAAATTTGTTTGAATAAGCGCACGCAAGTTCTCACCATGGGCTCCCAATCAGAGTCGAAAGAATCAAGAAGCTCTTGCACCTGCTTGCACTGTTGCTCCCACTCCTACAAGCTTCAGCAGCGCCTACCGCACACCTTTTGCCAGGTCTTTTGGCTTTGCAAGCGTACGAATGTGGCATTCTCTGCTTAGCGCTGGCTTGACCAATCATCTCGGTTTTTCTGGTGTTAACAGGAAATCCGCCATTTTGCGCGTCGCGCTCGCGGGCCCGCATGGCGTTATCTGGCGTAAAAAAATGCTTTAATGCAAATATTAAAAACGCTTCAATGCACATATTAAAAATGCTTTAATGCACACTTGTGAATGCTTGAATGCACATTTGTTATTACTTTATTAAAAGTTTTATTTTGTTTGAATGTATTATTGTTATTGCTTCTACTTATCGCGTAATTAAATTGTAAAATGTCTTTTGCTTTTGATTGGGATAACTCCTTTGCTGTATAGATCTTTTTTGTAAATATAAAGTCTTTGGTACTTAAACATAAATCCGTCTCGTTTCGTTATTAAGCAGATTGGCGTATATGAGCAAGTTCGTCATTTAATTTTTAGTGCTCGCTATAGCCGTAAGAAAGAACATTGGACGAAGATGGATTTCTCATCACTCTGCTGTTCATCCCCATTATAGTTAAGCTCGTAAGTACCGGAGATGGATTTCCTCTATCCTTCCAGGCCTCCTCGATCTATTGCTTAGCTCTAGTAACGAATGCCTATTCTTTGTCCTTATTTCCCTCATAACAAAACATAACCTCTCCGGAAGATGAGAAGGATATCACTCTGAGCGTGTGTTTGTCATTATCATATTATAATATTGATTATCAGCGTTAATATCATTGCCTCACACATTGCTCTATACGAGATATATCTAATTCCTCGCCCTTGCATTCGGCTCGCTCTCTTTTTCCCCAGATAGGATCCAATTTTGTACATGATTTATTCATAAGAGGTTATGTAGTAGAAAAAGACGTCACAATATATATGACTGATTTCGCCGTAAGTTTCTCGGGTGATAAGCCTGGCTCTTACGCGCGTACTGGGATGGAATTTAAAAATGTGAAGGTCAATTTCTATGTAAAAAGTTAGGTTTTGTCTGCTCCAATCATCAAAAACAACATGCAAAGTCGTTTTGTAGGTCAAATTTACGGAACAACGGTCAGATTGTCCTTTTCCGTCCAGTATCGCTCTTCGGTTTTTTCACGTTTTGACTTACGCTGTGCAAGGTACTGCTCATTTATCCTAACTGGGACCACACATCATAAACTTTGGGCTTTCCTTTATCTATTGACTCTATAATTAACACTGAATTCTATCGTCAACAATCCAAAAAGTCTGCATACATTTTGGCCCAAAAGTACAGTCGAAAAGTAGTGCATCGCATTGTAGGCTTTGGCAACCAGTCTTTCTTACATGATTTAATGGTACTATGTAACGGTGGACTTTTAAACTACACTATACGAGTAAACAATCGCCACGGCTATTATCAGCCCGCGTACAAAAGTCACGCGCCAACGAGGACTCGAGCTTCCGAATCGCGCGACAGTAAAAGTTCGAGTCCTTTTCCGTCCGCACTGGCACACGACTTGTGGATCATTTGAAGGTATGTATTGGAAATATTTTTTTAGAATACGTTTAAATCTTCTACCTTGTGTACGGAAAAAAGCAAATGTTGCATTTCCGAGCCGCGAGAGAGTTTTAAAGTCAAAATTTTCTTTCCGTCCGGCTTTCTGTCCACCCTAAAGCTAACACCATTATTATTTTAATTTGAGGCAACGGATCCTTACCAAACTTTTTTTACATAATTTTTGGACAATAATATTCGACACGTGTCTCGGCGTTTGACCAAAAAAGCCTTTTTTCACGTGATACATCGATTATTATCAATATCACTCTCAATGCTAGTTGCAAAGTGGCATATAATGCCAGATGATCATACTTTAGCTTAAATGAAAGCTATAAAGTAAAGCCCTATCGAATTAAAAGAGATTTATCGAATTTAGTGCTACCGATCAAAAGTTATAGCAATTTAAAGTAAATCGTGAATTTCAGACAAAAATCAACAAAATCTCATTTTTAGCGATTGTTGGTGCTGTTATTTAAAACGCTGTAAATTTGGATCGGTAGCAGTAAAGAAAACAAATTTTTTGTAATCGATAGAACTTGATCCCATCTTTAATTTAAACTTGATATGAACACTTCAACTATTCAAGCAGCTTACCTATACCTTCAAGAAGCTTTCGTGTTTGTTTGAAAAATTGACGAAATATCACTTTTACAAAATGCCGCATATCTTTTGACCAAATAAATTTGTGGCAGGATCGCTCTAGATACTTGTTGCGGATAGCATTGAGGATATAATAGCTATGAAAAAATATTTCTTTGACTAAAATTTTTTGAAGGCCATTTTTGAAGTTGTTTGGAGCAACTTACGGTGGAATCTGCCATATACATAATACCTTTCTTCTACATTCTCTCAAATTTACCCACGGGAATAAGCTCGTGGAAATAAAAAAATACACAGTTCGGTATATCTATATTTGTGAAGGAATAGACGTAAGCGAGACCTAGACATATATACTAAGGAGCACGGTCCCACGGAGCACGGAATCCGCATACAGAACCCATTTAACCTTAGGCGTCCAGAAAAGACCTCTTTCTCAGTTTCATGGGCTTTTGTGGGTTCCGTATGCGGATTCCGTTCTCCATGGGACTGCGCCCTAAGTTATGTATTTTCTTACTCCCTCAAGCTTGTTCCCGTATCGTGCTAAGGCCAATTGGTCAAACATTACCGGGCCGTGTTCCCCTTACATGGAATAAGCCATACAAAACGTACAGAAACTCTTACGGCTATTCCTAAGACAAAGCCCTGAGTCATAAGAACCCGCAACCCAGTTGTAAAATCCACCCGGCTATCTAGGGGCCAGATTCTCTAACTGGGTTGGAATGTGACATAGTCGACACAAGGCTACAGGACCACTCTGATTGATGGAAATCGCCTGTATCAGCTGTGTCACTTGTCGACACGCTTAGAAAATCGGGCCCCTGTTACCTGTTTTTATACCTTATATAGTTTGCACGCTAATTGAGTTAGGGGCAGTGATGGGTAGACTGGATAAAAATGCTGTTGTTTAAATACGTATTTTGTACAAGCACAACACATGTAGTGTACTGTTTCACACAATTATGAATATAAATTATATTTGTGTGCAATTTACTGCAATATTTTGTAATGTACAGTATTGTATATAGGGAAAGTAAGTCAGGAAAAAAGATTTTGTGCAATGCGAACCTACTGCAGAGCTCATACAGGGTGTAAATGTACGTACATTATTATATTATTTACAGTATTCTGCGTTATTGGCTGATGGTTTAGCTAGTGCTCTCGAACCACGAAGCTCCAAAATTAATTTTTTTTTTTTTCCCTAAACATAATTTAATTGAAAAAATTGTTTGTTTTTTTGTAAAAAGTAACAATTGTATACTTTTAATTAGAATTAAATCTTTGTTATTTTTTTTTTATCTGTTCACACACTACTATTTGTTACTGGCAGTTAATTTATTACACAGTTGCTATCAAAAAAGGACAACTTATTTCGTGTCGGACCTTCTTTTTAATAGTATGTGAACAATTTTTAAATATGTCTTTGAAACAATGTCAAAAAATTTTTTTGCATCTAGAGCCTCTATGTTACCTTCCGATTCGGTGTATTTCTCGCGAAATGGCCCATATTTGTTTATCATCGACGTGACACGATGAAAGACGAACTATTTCAAAAAGTGTCATACAATGTTTATTTAAATATTTATTGTTTACACATAAATAATAATGTATGTTATTGTATAATTGAGGCATGTATATACACGTAATATACAACTATTATTGAATGTATTATAACCTTTTTATTATACGTACCCACCCCAGACTCAGGGCTTATATTTTATTGATTCGGGAACTACTACACTTTTTAAAGTTACAGGAAAAACTTACCATGAAATATTTAATCCCACAATTTTGTTTTCGTTGTCGTGTATAGCTACAAAAACCGTCTAACAACACTGCTCAAAAATTCTTCGTGGAAATATAAAGATATGAAAAGCCAGCCTTAACGTAGTTAATTGTCCAATATCTTAACAGCTATACGAATATAAAAATTATTATCCTTTTTTTTATTCGAATAAATTTATCATCTAAAAATAGTCACGTTCATCGTTTTAGGTCAAGAGGCTGTTGTAGCCAAATAAAAACGTAATAGTTAACCAAAAAACAAAGTTTTTATTAAAAGGTCAAAAAGGTTAAATGAAGCTTGAGCTGATATTTCCCCAAACAATAGTTGTTTACCTACATAATTGTCACTAAGATACATTATTTTATCTTGTTATTAGAAATATATATTTTTACATTCATCAAAATGTACATTTTTCTTTTAAAATGGTATGTCTTGTAACCCATACATTATGTTTGCACGTGCAATTATTTTAGAAATTGTAACATTAAACGTACGTTTAACATTTTCAATGATATTTATGTCATATACTAAAGAAGTGCCAATATACTTAAAAATAACTAATGAATTAATTAGCACAATTATGATAATTGATCAGAAAAGTAAGATATGTGTGACATAAGACTAGATAGTATCACAATAACATCTCGAACTTTATCATCTAATACTTTTATCTCCATCAATGATTTTTTTTTTAAACTACACTACATCAGTTTAAACGAAGAAGATAATATTAGATTGGCACTCTTGGTGTACGATGAATTAAATTAATCATTAATAGTAAAAAAAAAATTTGAGATGATAAAATACTTAATATTAAAAGGAATTTGTTTTAATGAAATCAACTGAAACAGCGAAGTTTGCGTTTAACTGTTACGCACATTACGCTTTGGCGTTCGTACTCCCTGAAACACTATGGACGCCGGCATATCAGGAACGGAATTATCCACCAAAGCACAGCCGGAGTCGTTGCATTTGATGGAGATGGCACTACCTAAAAAAAAAATTATGTCATTTACAATTTTATACGTGTAAAACATACAAAACAGATACTAATCTTTGTACATTCAAATAGATTGTATAGTTATACGATGAATAAGTCCTAATTTGTTATTTATGAAGTAGTAAATCGGCTCGGTGATCCAGAAAATTTTGTTTGGACGAAACCTTTTATGGCTGTTGGAAAAAGATCAAATTATATTTCTTAAAAGTTAAAAAAAATCGTACACAACAAAATAAGTGTTAGAAAAAAAAACTTACAAACAAAGCCCTGAGCCTCTTTGATCGTATCGAAATCAACCAGAGTTGGCTAAATAGGAACAACGTCTGATTCCAACTAGCCCACCTTTAGCAAATTATGCTAAAGACTTACCTGCAGACTCATCTGCAGACTTTCCTGCAGAATTCTCTGCAGATATCCTGCAGACTCTCCTGCATGTATATTGCCCCCAAATCCTGCAGACTGAGCTGCAGCTATTCCTGCAGACTTCCCTGCAGACCATGCTGTCTCAAATTTTCAAGAAGAAAATTAGTGTCCAGATCAAATATCGTGATGGTATATCAGTCTTATTGAGTGTTATCATATTTAAAAAACTGCAAATTAGAAAAAAAAAATTTATTTTTAAAAAATTGTTCAAAAGCACTTTAACTCCCCAGTCTGGAGTGTTTTATCCGGATGGTAACACCTAACTAGGCTGATGTACCATCACGAAATTTGATCTGGACACTACTTTTCTTCTTGAAAATTTTAGAAAGCCCAGTCTGCAGGGAAGTCTGCAGGAATAGCTGCATCTCAGTCTGCAGGATTGGGGGGCAATATACATGCAGGAGAGTCTGCAGGATGTCTGATCAGAATTCTGCAGGAATGTCTGCAGATAAGTCTGCAGGTAAGGTTGCAGGATAATTTGGCGAGGCAACAACTGTATTAGCTTGTATGATAAGCTCGAATGGTACAAGCTTTGACGTTTCTTTGGTAAACGTCATCTTTGAGGCTCTCATGTGGCCTCTATTAATGTGTATCATCTCAATTGTATTTTTATTATTAAAAACATTTTATATACGTTTTAAATATTTTATATTTATGTTGAAATTTTTATTAGAACTAACTTTGTTTATTTAAATATAAACGTTCATACTTGGTGATCATCTTCTCACCCGTCAGCAGGTACAGCTTTTTTTTCTCGTTGTTGTTACTAAAAACGAACTTCATAAGTTTATATTGATTACTAGATCTAACGTCTTTTGCTCTAGTAACCTTGTCAATGTAGCCGATGAACTCTCTGTTAGTAAAGAAAAAAAAAACATTGAATAAAATTTGTAAATATAGGTGAAAATAAGTTTTAATGAAATACATGCGCTGTCTGATCCTCGTCAACTAATTTGTCAAATACTTCATAAGAAGACAAAACGCAAATTTTATGATCCATTTTACTGTGCTAGACTAAAAAACAATAATAATAGATAGCAAATGCACGAAGAGTTATAAGAACCAAAAAATAAGCAAGCGTATGATACTACTGCGCTTGTTCAAGAGCATATAGAAGAGAAATAATTAAAAGTAAAAAAAGGATAATGTACTCACAATACTTGTAAGATAAAGGGCCCATCTGTGAGACAGTCTGTGAGGCTGATCTGCCGTTTTATTTTTTTTTAAGGCACATGGATTTTAATATACATATAATTTTAACGTCAATCGATAATCAAGCATGTACTGTGCTGGATTAAATTTTTATTATTGTGTGAAACACCAAGAGTTAATGTTTGGAGTGAAATAATTAAAGCAATGTGCATGTCCGTACTATGA